>CM045554.1:17762005-17957829 GCA_024721245.1 Mitragyna speciosa | reverse complement strand
GGAATAGTCCAACGTTAGACCCTTAGGTCATTTTAGTGATAGTTTCACTCACCTGCATTTCATCTCACTTCACACACATTTTTCTTCTTTAGAAATTTCCATATTTGCGTGATTTTTAGTACGTATTTTATTATTATTATTATTATTATTATTATTATTATTATTATTATTATTATTATTATCTATTTTTAGCATTTGATGGTGCATGACATCTATGTTGCATTTCACTTAGAATTTAGGTCATTTTGTATGCTCCGACTAGAAATAGTTGTATGCTTATGTGGGAAGTGATGGATTGACAAGCCAATCTTGTAACACCCTAGACAATGTACATATAAGAAGCATTTTTTATTATTATTTAGGGTTAAGTGCTAATCTTAGAATTATTAGTTGGGAGATTTCTTGAGTTAATTAAGTTAATTAGTTAAGATTTTCATTCTAAGCAAGAACACTTAGGTACTAAAGTTAGAATAATTTCTCTTGACCATTTAACTTATAGTAGTGTTTAAATTTTTACTAGTTCATTTCATTATTTTCTAGTCTTTTGACTACTTGAAATTTTGCTCAATTTTATTCAAAAGTTTCACTTATTTTTTTACCTTATTTTCTTTTTTTCCCTTGGCCGAAATTTTTCTCTCTCTTTTCTTTCTTTCTTGGCCGAAATTCTCTTTTCTTTTCTTTCTTTAGGCCGAAATTCTTCTTTTCTTTCTTTCTTATTGTGGCCGGCTTCTCTCTTTCTAATTTTGTTCTATTTTGCTTTAATAATTTATGTCTAATTATTGATTATATTAAGTGATAAGAGTTATTATTCTTCACCAATTAAATTGATCCAAGTGGCTATTCTTGCATTAAAAGACTAACTATTTACTTTACTCTTGTAAGGATTTAATTGGACCACCATTTTCCCATCTTTTCTTCATTTCTTTTTCATTTTTCCTAGCCTAATTGTCTCTCCTTTTCTCTCACCTTGGCCGGCCAAGCTCTTTCTTCTTCTTCCCTCATTTTGCTCTCAACTTCTTGGACTTTCATCTCTCAAATTGGAACAAATCCACCATAGGAAGTGGACTTCTATCTTTTCTAAGCAAAATTCTAAGCATATTTAAGGTATTTACCATGAACCTACCTTATTAATTTCATGTTTTAATTAGTTTTTATTCAAGTTTAATACCAAGTTCTTGTTAAGATTACTTGAAGAAATTAGTTAGAACTTGATATGTACTTGTTAGATAAAGTGTTCTTGTGGTTAAATAGACTAGTATGTGGTATTGGAACCTTGAAATTTCATGAAGAACATGTTATTTGGGTGAAAGTTCTTGGAGCTTAATCCTTGAAATATAGTGAGATTTTGATTGAATTTGAGTTTGGATTGAACTAAGAAGTTGTAGAACTTGATGAATTATGGGTTGGATGATTGAAATCTTGATGAAAAACAAGATTGGAAGGGCCGAAATTTAGGGGAAATAATGCCCAATTTTTGTTAGAAAAACCCTACAAAAACCCTAGAAAACCCTAAAATAAAAACCCTAGAATGAAAACCCTAAACCCTAGAAAAAAAAACCTAGAATTTAATGAGGTATTTCTTGCATTTTCTTACTAGGTTAATTAGGGTATAAATTGGGTTTTTTATTAGATTATTTATTTCAAATTGCAGGACCCGATAGTGAGACCCGACCTTTCTACGAGATATTTTCTTAGGCACCAGGTGAGTGTCTTTATGTGTGCATGATGCATGGAATGTGATAATTTTATTTTGTGACCATTATGCTTAACTTGCAAATATTATGTGAGTACATGTGTTATTTGAGGAAATATGTGTACTTTATCGCATCTATTCCACAATGTGTTACACGCTTTTATTATTTAAAATGTTATTTGTGTGTGAGACTACCGTGACTAACGTCACTGTTATTTCACGGTTAGTCAACCGGGCTGCAAGTGGGAGGACATAAGGTGCTGGGTGTTTTAGGGTGTGATGTTCTTTCCTTTTGAGTTGTGAATCCTCAAAGAGGCCAACTCCGGAATGAACTTTCTTGATTGTGTGTTGGCCCTCCAGGGTTGAGATTTTTCTCCCCCTGATGTGGTAGCTTGTACGGAGGTTATAAGGTGATTGGCGGTTAGGGCTTGTGATTGATAAAACTGATATGTTCCTTGATAAAGACCTGAGCTATTATCTCGGTCTAAATATCGTGGCTACATGATCAGTACCTGCTCCTCTACGGTTAAGCTTGCTTCCGTAGTTGAGCCCTGTATCCGCCAGTGACTACATGTGAATTAAATTGCTCATATATTGTTTATTTAATTTATTGATTATTTTAATGACCTGAAATCATGAGTGCTTGGTATGATTGCATGAATTGGACATTCACTGGGCTATTATAGCTCATTCCATTTTATTTGTTTTCCTTTACTCAGGTCAACTAAAAAATTAAAGCTGGACCAACTGGTTTTTGGGTTATTATAAGTGTTTTAGTTGTTGTAATAGTCGCACTATGTTAGGCTATTATTGTGAAAAAATTATGTACATTATGACTTGTAACTTTTTTATATGACTTGTATCTTCAAGTTAAATAATAAGAGTTTGTTTTATTTTATTCCATGACACTTCATGTTATTTTATTTTAAGTTAAGTACGTTTGGATTTTCACGTGAGTGCGTGCATCGAGCCCTGGCGAGAGCTAGGCAGGCAGTCCGCTAAGCCCTTTGGTGCTCCTCTGGGCAAGGTGGGGCTGTCACAGGTGGTATCAGAGCTTAGGCTTGAATCCTAACCTTAGTGCTAGCCTTGTCTGGGGTGTCGGGTAGGAAATTTGGGTTAAGTCGGTTACGCTTGGGCCTGATCAACCTGAGTGTGAGAGATAAGATCCGAATTTCCGTACCTAGGCACTATTGTGTATATGCTTGAGGTTGTGTTTAGATTACTTTTAAGATTGATATTTGAGTGTGATATTTAAGTATTATTTATTATTAAGTATTTGTGGGATAGACCTAATTAATTTATTATTTAAACCTGTAGGTATGTCAGAGAGTGATAGGATTGAGGCACCATCGCCATCGGTTGCAGCGCCGGTGCAGCGTGAGCATCGCCGGAGACCCATTGTCCGTTTTCGTGAGGGACCAGGGCACCCTTACCGCACCTTTTCACCTGCCCGACGAGTCCGACCTGCCTGCGGATGTTGGAGGACCTATTCATACCCCGACTATGTTGTGCTTTCGCTGATAGAGGATAGTAGGCGAGTGGGGGGTGACAGTGATATTGCCCGAGCCCGGGTACATGAGTTGAGAGAGACGATTAGGGCTCAGGCCCAGAGGATTCGTGAGTTAGAGACTGCTGTTCAGGAAGAGTAGCAGAGGACGGATGCCTACCGCGAGCAGTGCCAGGAGCTACACGGTCGTCTCTCACGTGTGGTACAGCACGTCCGGGACCACGGGGGACGACTTGTGGATGAGAGTGGTCTATTGGTAGGCCATGTACTGGATGAGGTGCGCGATGTGGCTCCGCACCTAGGGCCAGGACAGGCAACGCCTCCACCTCCTGGGGCCGAGGGTGCCCCTGGGGGTGAGCGAGACATAGGTGTGAGCTCTGCTGGATCGGTCCGGTTGGGTTAGGTTTTAGATTGGACCTTTGGATGGAGTTATGTACTAAAGCTTATGTTAGTTTTGTTATGTTTATATGTATGACATGTTTTGTATCTGACTTTTGAGATGTGTAAATTGAACTACTTGTATAAATATGTGTGATCTTTTGGCATGAAATTTGGCTTATTTGTTAATCACGACTTTGTGCATTTTATAGTGTATCTTGACATTCATCATGTAGTTATTAAAATAAATTTATTCATGTTATTATAGTATATTAAATTATGAGTGGACGTGGTCGCGGGAGAGGACGTCCCCGTCGTCAAGACCGGGATGCAGAAGCTACCTCTAGCATAAATCCACCTGTGGGAGCTGATCCCATGATCACAGTTTTAAATCGAATGACCGATGTTCTAACTCAGTTGGGAACTCGGCAGAACCCTGCGGTGGAAATTGGTGGATCTCATAGAAACCCGGTTGTAGGGGAAGATGTGGCCTTGGAACGATTCCAAAAATTTAACCCCCCTAAGTTTAACGGCAATCCAAAACCAGAAATTGCTGAAAAATGGTTAGAGGACATTGAGAAGATTTTTACTGCCTTGAAGTACCCAGATGAACGGCAGGTGACTTTCGCCGTGTTTCAATTGGAAGGGGCTGTCACTCCTTGGTGGAATTTAATCAACGCCAAGTGGGAGAGACATCAGACCCCAAGGACGTGGAGCAATTTTACCAAGGAGTTTAAAGAGAAATATATTCCCGTGCGAGTGCAAGAAAAGCGGGAAGACGAATTTCTGAAGTTGAGGCAGGGATTGTTGTCCGTAGCTGAGTATGAAGCTCAATTTACGAAATTATCTCGATATGCTCCAGAACTCGTAGCCACTGAGCGGCGGCGGAAGAGGAGATTTATTCAAGGGTTGAATTTGGAGATCCAGGATGCTCTCGCAGCTGCCACCATTGAAACGTACGAAGATGCCGTGGAAAAAGCACAGCAGGTTGAGGAAACCAAGTCTCTGGTCCGCACTGTGAAAGCAAGAAAACGGGGAAATACCAGTGATGCTCGCCCTTCAACTGGAAGCGCTCCAGCCCCTAAGACGGGACGGGGAATGGGAGGAATGAGAATTGGACAAGGTGCCCCATTCGGTACATCAAGAGGTGCTCCGGTGGGAAGGGCTCCTCCAAGAAGTGAACAAAAAGAAGAGATCCAAAAGGAAAAACAGTCGTCAGCTGCTTCTGGTGCTTGTGGATACTGTGGCAAAGGTAACCACACTGAGGAGAATTGCTGGAGAAAGAACCGGAAATGTTTACTTTGCGGCAGTGGCGAGCACAAAATAAATCAGTGTCCAAGACAGGCCGCTAGTGGACCGAGTACCGCTCAACCTGGGCCCAAGGAGACCAATCAAGCTAGGGAGAGCGGGAATAGAAGGAGAGTGCCAGCTCGTGTGTATGCCCTTGACAAACAAGATGCCCAGCAGTCTTCCACCGTGATTGAAGGTTTGATTCTTGTTTTTTCTCGTCTGGCTAAACTGCTAGTAGACCCTGGTTCCACCCATTCCTTTGTGAACCCTCAATTTATGACTACTTTAGAGATTCAACCTGTTAAGTTATCTTATGAATTGGAAGTAAGGACTCCGACTGGGGACCATTGTCTGATAACTAATCTTGTTTATCAAGATTGTGAACTTCGGATAGGAGAAAGGAAATTGTTGACAGATCTCATAGCTTTACCGAGATCTTCTTCTTCCCTCATTTTGCTCTCAACTTCTTGGACTTTCATCTCTCAAATTGGAACAAATCCACCATAGGAAGTGGACTTCTATCTTTTCTAAGCAAAATTCTAAGCATATTTAAGGTATTTACCATGAACCTACCTTATTAATTTCATGTTTTAATTAGTTTTTATTCAAGTTTAATACCAAGTTCTTGTTAAGATTACTTGAAGAAATTAGTTAGAACTTGATATGTACTTGTTAGATAAAGTGTTCTTGTGGTTAAATAGACTAGTATGTGGTATTGGAACCTTGAAATTTCATGAAGAACATGTTATTTGGGTGAAAGTTCTTGGAGCTTAATCCTTGAAATTTAGTGAGATTTTGATTGAATTTGAGTTTGGATTGAACTAAGAAGTTGTAGAACTTGATGAATTATGGGTTGGATGATTGAAATCTTGATGAAAAACAAGATTGGAAGGGCCGAAATTTAGGGGAAATAATGCCCAATTTTTGTTAGAAAAACCCTAGAAAAACCCTAAAATAAAAACCCTAGAATGAAAACCCTAAACCCTAAACCCTAAACCCTAGAAAAAAAAAACCTAGAATTTAATGAGGTATTTCTTGCATTTTCTTACTAGGTTAATTAGGGTATAAATTGGGTTTTTTATTAGATTATTTATTTCAAATTGCAGGACCCGATAGTGAGACCCGACCTTTCTACGAGATATTTTCTTAGGCACCAGGTGAGTGTCTTTATGTGTGCATGATGCATGGAATGTGATAATTTTATTTTATGACCATTATGCTTAACTTGCAAATATTATGTGAGTACATGTGTTATTTGAGGAAATATGTGTACTTTATCGCATCTATTCCACAATGTGTTACACGCTTTTATTATTTAAAATGTTATTTGTGTGTGAGACTACCGTGACTAACGTCACTGTTATTTAACGGTTAGTCAACCGAGCTGCAAGTGGGAGGACATAAGGTGCTGGGTGTTTTAGGGTGTGATGTTCTTTCCTTTTGAGTTGTGAATCCTCAAAGAGGCCAACTCCGGAATGAACTTTCTTGATTGTGTGTTGGCCCTCCAGGGTTGAGATTTTTCTCCCCCTGATGTGGTAGCTTGTACGGAGGTTATAAGGTGATTGGCGGTTAGGGCTTGTGATTGATAAAACTGATATGTTCCTTGATAAAGACCTGAGCTATTATCTCGGTCTAAATATCGTGGCTACATGATTAGTACCTGCTCCTCTACGGTTAAGCTTGCTTCCGTAGTTGAGCCCTGTATCCGCCAGTGACTACATGTGAATTAAATTGCTCATATATTGTTTATTTAATTTATTGATTATTTTAATGACCTGAAATCATGAGTGCTTGGTATGATTGCATGAATTGGACATTCACTGGGCTATTATAGCTCATTCCATTTTATTTGTTTTCCTTTACTCAGGTCAACTGAAAAATTAAAGCTGGACCAACTGGTTTTTGGGTTATTATAAGTGTTTTAGTTGTTGTAATAGTCGCACTATGTTAGGCTATTATTGTGAAAAAATTATGTACATTATGACTTGTAACTTTTTGATATGACTTGTATCTTCAAGTTAAATAATAAGAGTTTGTTTTATTTTATTCCATGTCACTTCATGTTATTTTATTTTAAGTTAAGTACGTTTGGATTTTCACGTGAGTGCGTGCATCGAGCCCTGGCGAGAGCTAGGCAGGCAGTCCGCTAAGCCCTTTGGTGCGCCTCCGGGCAAGGTGGGGCTGTCACAATTCTCCCCTCTGTCAGTAGAAACATGCAGTCACGAGTTATTAGACTCCCATACCCGTTATCTTACATTCCCATTTTCTTTTGATCAATTACTATTTATACAATATTATTTTTCTTTTTCTTTTGACATTTCATTTTGCATCTACACTCATGACTCCCTCGAGGTCTTGACTCGGGTTTCACAATTAATGCGATAATCCCGACCAAGTCTCGACGGAACATTTTGACCCTCTCGATACTCACATTTAGATTTAGGATTTGCATTCATATAGACACATCCAAAACACGATAGACTTTAGGGTTATTTTAGGAAATTTTGATTAAACCTCGCAACTAGCCTTGGCTAGGTGGAAAGGGTGCCTTAGGCGCGAGCTTTTGCCTTCCCTTTCTTCAAATATGACTCCTGGACCTTTTTCTCTTGTTTTTTTGTAAACCAGAATTGAAAAAAGGTTTTCAAATATTTTCTCAAAAAATTTTATTTTTGTTTTGTTTTGCTAAATGATTTTTTGGGTGACTTGGTACATTCTAACTCAATACCCAGTGGCGACTGTATTTCAAACAAAAAACCCTTTTCAAAATTAGTTGGCCAAAACTGTCGTATTTTTTTTTAGTCCCGGCCTTCTTTTGTTTTAAAAATATCTTTTATCCTAAAGAACACTTTTTCACTAAAAACTCAATATTTTCTCACAAACACGCACGATATTTTCGAAAACCTATCTTTTTTAAAAGGGTCACCGGACCCAATCGCCTTTTCGGGGCGAAATAGTCAACGACCCCACCATGCGTCATTTTGGAACGAACAAAAAGTGGTAAAACAAATAAGCACGTAAGCACGCAAAATCACGCAAACCCTAACTATTACACTGGGGAGATTTAACTTACAATTTAAGAAAAAAAAGTAAAAACTACCTATCTATTACATTAGTTATCTAAATACGCAAATATTTGTAAAGGATATGAAAGGAAGGTAATATAACTATTACATTGGCTATCTAAATATAAAATCTTGCAAAAATAGTAAAATCTAGCAATATGTTACATTTTCGTCAAACAATGAAATTCAAAACGAAATAAAATAATGTAAATAAATATGCAAAAAGTATGTAAAATAAGAAAAAACATGAAGAGGATGCACAAAAAATCACATCGGAGCACTTTGGAGCATATAATGACAAATTAACAAGTAAGGAAGGAAGGTCTCTTTGAAGACGAGACACAAATGCTAAAATCATGAACAAATGCGTCAGGGTACCACCATTTAAGTAAAATAAAGCATAAAATGTAAATACTAACAGACTGGGAGTAAAATATAAATCCTAGCAAACTAGGGGAACTAATAGATATTTGAACAAACTTAGGGGCCAAATCATAAATTCAAACAGTCATTGGGGCACAATTATAAATTAAAGCTAAGTAAAAAGCGGGCAAAACATAATTCCAGCAAGTGTAGGGAATTTGCAATTTGCAAGACTTGATTGCAAGAATATAAAATCTGGGAGGAATCAATTTATAAATTAGGAGGAACTCAATTGTATAAAAATAAAATCTTTTAAGGGCATATTAATAATACTAGAGAAAAAAAGACACTTAAACTAAAGTAAATTATTTTATGATAAAATAGGAATACAGTAGAAATGAATTGAAACTGAATTAATCATCCAAATAATCATAATTAACAAAATTAGCCATTAACTAGAAATAGATTAAATCAAAGAAAATCAATTAACTTAACCAAATCAAAATTAAACCAATAAAATGAAACAACAAACCCCTCCTCTCCAAAACTAATCCAATTGTTTCTATTATTAAAATTTTTCCAAAAATTCTATTTTTCGGTTCTGTCTCATTTTCTCCTAACACTCATCTCCTAAAACTGTTTTCTCTCTATCTGTTCTTTCTCTAATCTCTCTTCATTCTTTGCTCTATTTTCTCCATTCTCTCACCACCATCTCCGTCGTTCTCTATTTCTTTCTTCTTCCTTCTTGTTTTCTCTCTTTTTTCCAGCTCTCTCTATGTTTTTCCTTCTCTTGGCCTCTCCGTCTCTGTCTCTCTGTCTCTCTCTATTTCTTTCTCTCCCTTTGTCTTCTCTCACTCTCTCTTTGCTCTCTCTATTCTTTCCTCTAGTTCTCTCTGTTTTCCCTTTCTCTCTTTTCCACAAACAGTTTTCTTTGATCCTGTTATCACTCACCCCCTCCCCCAGATTGTGAAATTATGATTGGTGAGGGAGGGGCTAATGGTGTGGAAGAGGTGGTGACGAAGGGCCATGGGTGGCGAAATTGGGATTTCGCAATGGTGGAACGGTGCACTTAGTGGAGGTGTGAGATTGAATATTAATCTTGGGGGGAGGGAGTTGCTGGTGGGCTTTTGGTTGATTGATCGTGTGTGGTAGGTGAAGTGGGTTGGTGTTTTTGGAGGATTTTGGATTATGATGATGACGAATTGAGGGGTTATGGGCTTTTGCGGACTGTTCTTATCTTTTTTGCAGGTTTGTCAATGGAAGAAGAGGCAATAAACCTAGTGAATGGGGGGCCGTTTGGTTATCAGTGATAGTGTTGAAAATGTCTTGGTAGCTATTTGCGTTGAATTGGGGGCTGGCAGTGGGATTGTGGTGTTCGTCTGGGTGCGTGACAGTGGGTAGCCATATCATCTAAAATTGAAGATGCTTGGGTGGTTGTTTGATCGCTCCAGTGCCTGATTTGAGGGGTCTATGATTGCTTCTAAGTAATTTTGCAAGCAAGGAAAGGAGATCTTGGTGAAGCTGTAGTTGTTTGTGAGGGGCTATTTTGGTTATTTGTTTGGCCGATGGAATTGGTGGTGATGAAAGAAGGTGGTGGTGGAGGGGAACAGGCGATGAAAAATTCTGTTGGTGGTAGGTTGTTTGTAATTGTTTGGTTGTGGTTTTGGGTTTTGCAAGGGAGGGCTTCGGTTGTAAATGGAGATGGTTATTGTGGCTATTTGGGGCTGGTTATTTTGGGACTGAAGTGTAAGGTAATAAGGGGAGTAACGCAGCGGAAAATTTAAAAATTTATTACCTTAGCCATGGATCTCTTTGATGTAATCTATACGATTAAAGGGTGTTTAGCACAAATACCTCAAGCATAGAAGGTTTCTATGCTTCAAAGGGCAAGATCCTATTCGATGAAGGTGTTGATCTACCATGAAAAGCCCTCCAAGTGTCGAGCCTCCAACGGTATCCACACGAACATGATCTTTAGGAACCTTTGGGCTTGCTTGCCTTGCCTTTTGAGTGCTAGCTCCCTTGAATGATTCATGAAGAACACAAGAAAAAGAAAGAAGTTGAAACCCTAACAATTAGGGAAGGAGGTGTGGCATTTTTCTTGGAGAGAAAAATCGCCACCAAGCTCTCAATTTTTCTCTCTCTAAATTTTGTGTTATGTTTCATCAATCATCCAAGAGTCAAGGCATGGACTTATTTATAGATGTAGTATCCTAGTCTTTAAGGAAACAAGAGCAATTGGAAACCAAGAAGGTTTAGGAAGCTTGCCTTAAGCTAATCCTATTCCTTTAGGAAACCTATTCCAAAAGGAAACCAAATAGCTTCTTAATTCCTTTTAGGAAACTAATTTCCATCAAGACTTAGAATATTTATAATTAAGTCCTTTAAGTTAATTTATCACATAAATTAACCCCATAAGTATCTTATACTTATCTTAATAACAATTTAACCCAAAGACCATGTTCTTATTGTGTGTGACCCATTAGGTTCCATTCACGTTGGCAATAAGTACAAATTATAACTCATTAATTAATTAATTAAGAGCCAGATAAATTAACACTTTAATTTATCATTAATTCACTAATTAATTAATTTGCACTTATAGATCATGAGTGGCGTCTAGCAATGCATCATGACCACCCAAGTGAATAGGAAAGTCATATGGTAGACTACACCTATCAATGACAATGTTACCGTGTAATTAATATCCTTTCACCACACTATATCCCAATTAGTCTAAGAGTGTAGTGCGCACTCTTTAAATGACTAATTAATGATTTCTTGTTCCCGAAATATAACTTTCATAAAAGTATAAGCTTGAAACTCTTTCAAGTCATACTTTCACTTTTGCGCAAAAGATTCTTTAAGTCATATTTCAACAAGTGGCCAATCCGGGATATACTCTCCCATAATAAGGAGTGGTGAATCCTATATCGATTACTCACTATCCTTCCATGCTTCATACTATACCCAATCTCTACCGTATGGGCTACTCTTTTACGAGCACCGAGCAATAGAGTCAAAGCATAGCAATCCACACTCAAGATACCATGGTAATCTCAAGTCTAAGGATCACTTACACCATTGCCATTAAGAGTATAATTCATTAGCACTATGAATAGTAACTCTCGGCGGATCAATCCAATGAACTTGTTCTCTAACAAGCATCCACATACCAGCTTAGGTGTCACACGGCCATAGTTGACGAGATCAACTACTACTTACCATAAGTAGAGGCAAAGTATGTGCTAGTCTTCCCATATTAATGATGTCCAATCTCATTAATACTACGACTAGGGATGTTTAAGAATATAACTTAATGTGTAATAAGAGTCTCATCATTGTAACTCTTACAATCTCTTATACACAGTTAATATTCTATGGACTTTATCAAATAAACAAGTAATATTAATAACAAGTATTAAATGACAAAGAAAATGCCACATATATAAGTATAACACGAAATAAGCGTAATAAAAATCCCAAAAACTAACTTGGTTTTAGGGCATACACTAACAAACTCCCACTTGCACTAAAACCAATCACCTATAGGTTTTAGGCCATGAGCATGACTATCATGCCTATTCTAGGACAAGGCCATGGTGAAAGGATTAGTGACATTTACATTGTGGGAACTTCCTCTATCTTTTCATCATTTGTACCAAACTATTTCCACAAATAGATGGTGGCACGAACCTACACTTTAGGATCATGGATGAGACTTTTAGTTCCTTGATTAAGCGATGGCACAATTGTTTCATAAAACAATAGAAGGAACTATTCTTTGTCCAACAAAGAATCCCTTGATCCATAGTAACTTCTAAAGCTACCATGTACTTGCCTTTGTTATAGAATATGTTGTAGTGTCAATCATAAAACGCTTTTATACACTACAATTCAATGTGAACACCAATTCCTCTCATGATTTACTTATCATCCCTATTGGATTAAAAGCTTGTATCTTAAAATCCCATACTTCTTAAGTGTAATCTCCATAGTCAAGAATAGTCTTTTAGTGCTTCTAGAGTACTTAAGAATATTCTTTGATAACCATCTAGTGACACTCACCAGAATTGCTCGTAACACTTAAAGCCAGGAGACATCGGGTCTCGTACATAGTATAGCATACAAAATAGAATCCATTGCAAAAGCATACGGGATCTATTAATGCTATCAATCTCAACAAATATCAAAGACACATGTCTCTTGAAAGAGTAATCTCCTATCTCATAAGTAAAACCCCTTCTTCGATTGCACTATGCTAAACCCTTTAGCATCTAGCCTATGTACGTGGATCTAGTGAGACCAAGCAACCTCTTGGATCTATCTATATAGATCTTAATTCCCAGATTAGAGATTGCCTCTCCTTTAGTAAAAATTCTTGGACAACCATATCTTTACCTTTAAAGTATGTTGTTTCCATCAACGATATGTCATCCACATATAGTATCCAGAAAATGACAACGCTCCCACTCAACTTTACATTTACACAAAACTTGTCTTTGTTTTCGAGAAAATCAAACTCTTTGATTATCTTATCAAAACAAATGCTCCAACACCTTGACACTTGCAAGAGTCCACTAATGGACCCTTGAAGCTTGCTTACCTAATGACTATCAATGGTAGTGAAGGCCCAAGGGATGTGTCATATACATACCTTTTAATTCCCGTTAAGGGATGAAGTCTTCATATCCATTTGTCATAGTCATAAAGGCAGCTATTGCAAGTAAAATCTTAAATGGATTTAAGCATGGTCAATGGTGAAATAGTTTCTTTCAAAGCCAAGCCTTTGAATTGAATCCTTTTTCCCATTAATCTTGCTTTATAGGCAACTACGTTACCATCCATGTCAGTCTTTCTCATAAAGACCTACTTGCACCCTATGGGTTTTATCCGATTAGGTGACTTGAGCAAGGTCTACACCTTGTTCTTGTACATGGAATCCATTTTGGATTTTATGGCATCTTGCCACGTCAAGGAGTCTACATTAGACAAAGCCTCTTCGTGACTGGTAGGTTTGTCATCATATATGACTAGTACATTATTGCTCTTGCTAATGAGAAATCTATATATCTCATACGTGAGAAATCTGTATTTCTCAAGAGTATAACACACTCTACCAATCTTTTGAAGATTTTGTGCACTTTGAACTTCCGTTGCGCCTCATCAACATGTGGCATAAGCTCTAGTTCCAACTATTGATTTTTGTCAATTCATGGTCCTTGAACCTTTTCAAGTTCTATCTTGCTCCCACTGTCTCTTTTAAGAATAACTATTTTTCTAGAAAAAGACATTTCTTGAGACAAACATTTTGCTCAGGGGAATTATAGAAGTGGTGCCCATTGTTTTCACAAGGATACCCCACAAATAGACATTTGTTAGAACATGATTGAGTGTATGGGAGTGGCGTCTAAGACAAGAACCCCTAAAATGAGGTTAGGAATTGTAGTATGGCTCATTATGATTTGCACCATATCTCATAGGGTACAACTTCTCCTCTTTATACATCATCAACAATGGTGTGTTAAGTGGAGACCATTGAGAAAGAATCACATTCTTCTTTAATTACTTTGAAACACTTGACATTTAGTATTAGCCAAATAGATCAAATCTTTAGTGTTTTAATACTCTTGTCAACTTGTTTTTCTTACTTCAACTTTATTGACTTTGAACATTTCAAAGGAAACGGATGCGTGTATCATATGGTACACATAATCATATCCCATATGATCATCCATGAAAGTGATGAAGTATGATAAACAACCTCTAGCATGGATCGACATTGGGCCAAAAACATCTATATGTTGAAGGTCTATGAGGATCACTAGCACATTCACCTTTTTCATAATAAAAGGTGTTATGGTCATCTCTCTAAAGTAAATGAGAATCGCATGTCTCAAACGATTCATAATTGAATGAGTCCAAGTACACAACTATTATGTGATTTGGAAGTGCGTTTCTCTTTCACATGACCAAGTCTATAATGCCAGAAGGTTATTTGTTTCAAAATATAGAGTTTTTGTCTATGTTTGAGAATGGACTTATCAAGGTCTAGGATTTGTAAAACGTTGTTTTAGTGATCTAATACCACAAAGAACACCATTACGTAAAAGAACAGTATATATTCTCTTTTGTAATGGTAAATCTTTTCACATTTAATGTGAATTGATTTCATGTTCTTTTGTAAGAATCACATAATAACAATGTTTTAAATTCTAGAACAAGCCCAGTTGGTAAAGAGTGTATAAGTCTCTACAACGAGTGTAGCAACTCTTGCTCCATTCATCACATGTAGTTTGACTTTCTCCTTACTTATTATCTACCATGCTTTAAGACCTTGCACATTTTTGCAAATATGGGATCTATATCCGGTATCTTATACCCAATGGTCTTAATTAGTAGATGAATTTATCTCAAATATAAACATACTTAGAAGTAGAAGCTTCACTAGGCCTCTTTATCTTCTTAGTATTGAAACGAGCCTTACAATTCCCTTTCCAATAGAATTGGAAACATGTGCCCTTAGACTTGTCCATTTTGATCACACCTTTAAGCTTTGTCATAGCTACTTGGTCTTCTCAAGACCACGCTAGGTTTTACCCTTGACAAACAATAAAGTGCCCCTTTCTTCCTTGATAGATTACTCTTTAGATATCTCATATCTAATGGTCCTAGATTGTGTATCAACAACTCTTTGAGATGCACAATCACAGACAAAAAGATCTATCAATTTGTGCTACTTTTATAGCTTAGGAATTATAGATGACATTATGATATAAGTAGCAATATCATTATCATCTTTTATGCATCTTGTATGCACATTATTTCCTAACTATAATTGTCACTATAGGACAAGTGGAAGTGGGTATCAAGGACATAGCCAATTGTGCTTAAGAACTATTCTCAAGTCTTACACTAGTCCAAGAAAATCGTATATGTATGGAGATATAGGGTGATAAGTGTGTTCATGTGTACATGTATTCTACAACAAGTGAAAAGATAGTACAAGTATTTGTTTCATGTTATAATTGCAAACCAAAAATGTGGGCTTCGAATTTATTTGGTTTGCTCCCACTATTTTACTTCAAATCAATAACCCTCAATCTATTGATTCGGGAATCCATTGGAAATTCCTAGTGGGCTAGGATCCCATCTAATTAACTTTGGGTTTGACGGAGGCCAATGCCCCAAAGGTAACTTCGATTAGGTAGATAACTTTTATCAATCACAACTCTTGTGACTCCTAGATAGTTGGGTATCAACTCTTGATATTCACATCTTATTTGTTTCCCAACATTGCCTCAAAAATATCATAACATTGACGGAGGCCAAACTCGTTATGTATTTTTGTTAAGTCATACCCATTATTCAAAGATCACATCTCATAGCAAGAACATATTCCGAGTAAGGTGACCTTGACGGAGGCCAACGTGTCAACACTTAATAGGAACTCTTCGTTTTTGCTATAATAATGGAAGGCAACTTATATATATTGACTTAATATCGCCTCAAAAACACCATAGCCTTGATGGAGACCAACAAGTTAAGCATTTTTGTTAAGTCAGGCCCATTATTTGGAGATCATATCTCATAGTAAAAAACATGCTCTAGGTAAGATGACCTTGACGGTGGGCCAACAAGTCAACACTTAACAAAAACAATGATTTTTACTACAATAATGGAAGGCTAGTGACTTAATATTTTATTTGAGGGATTTTATGTTAATTATACAATATACAGTCTCATCATAGCATGTAATTAAAATATATCGACATATAAAATAAAAACATGCATAATAAACCGTGGATGATTATGGACTTTACTAAGATATTTTCCTCGAGCCTTAAGGAAAATATATGGTCAAATTCCTAAGGGATGTGATCAACTCCTTGATGCATTCCTTGGGAGGTCTTCAACTCTTGATAAGCCTCCATGGTTGCTCCTTGGTTCCATCTCCATCTTCTTTGTACATTACACATGTAATTCTATTCTAAACAATTTAGAAAATTAAAACCTAACTCTAACCTACACAATGTACATTACATGTATTGACTAAGAAACCTCGAGTTACATTCGAGGGGAGTTAGGTGAGAAGAGAATTACATGAGAATAATAGAGAAGGCAGGACAGCGCAGGCCCTATTTTAAAAACCAATACAAGCCAACCATCAAAATTGATAAAAATTCAACCATTCAATCACATTGGTCATAGTCCATAATCATCCACCATGCCATCATAATATTTAACAATTAAATAAATTACTTTATTTAATTCTAGTCATAAATCACATGGTCTAATTTAATTAGATTAATATTCTTGAATTTATTTGTCTCAAAAATAAAGTTATAGAAGGTGTAGGTTTCCAAAATTTAACTTTCCAAATATTAACAATTAAAATTGGAAAGTGTTTTTGTAGAGAAAATTCCAAAAATTCGCGTTTTCCAAAAAAATAGGAAAAATCCTCGCTAGAACTCTGCCAGCAAACCGTGGGACAAACCGTGCGCGGGTTCATCCGCGGTTTACAAACCGTGGGACAAACCGTGCGCGGTTTCATCCGCGGTTTGTTGACAGAACATACGAGTTTTTAACCGTGGGTAAAAACGCGCGCGAGTTTTCGCGCGGTTTGTGTCCAGAAAATACGATCTTTGAAATTCTTTGGTCTTTTTCAAAACTCTTTTGAATCAAAACATGTTAAAACCCTTTTAGCACGTAAAAATAATTTAGAAACCTTGAATACAACCATAAGAACTCATCTTAATTATTTAAAACACTTTTAAACAATTAAGAACTTATCTTAAAAATCAAACTCTTGATTTTTCTAAAACAATTTTGAGACAAATTTCATCAAGAACAAACCATCCATATTTATGACAATTAAATAAACACAAATCATATAGATATAATCAAAGTAGGCTCTGATACCACTGTAAGGTAATAAGGGGAGTAACGCAGCGGAAAATTTAAAAATTTATTACCTTAGCCATGGATCTCTTTGATGTAATCTATACGATTAAAGGGTGTTTAGCACAAATACCTCAAGCATAGAAGGTTTCTATGCTTCAAAGGGCAAGATCCTATTCGATGAAGGTGTTGATCTACCATGAAAAGCCCTCCAAGTGTCGAGCCTCCAACGGTATCCACACGAACATGATCTTTAGGAACCTTTGGGCTTGCTTGCCTTGCCTTTCGAGTGCTAGCTCCCTTGAATGATTCATGAAGAACACAAGAAGAAGAAAGAAGTTGAAACCCTAACAATTAGGGAAGGAGGTGTGGCGTTTTTCTTGGAGAGAAAAACGCCACCAAGCTCTCAATTTTTCTCTCTCTAAATTTTGTGTTATGTTTCATCAATCATTCCAAGAGTCAAGGCATGGACTTATTTATAGATGTAGTATCCTAGTCTTTAAGGAAACAAGAGCAATTGGAAACCAAGAAGGTTTAGGAAGCTTGCCTTAAGCTAATCCTATTCCTTTAGGAAACCAATTCCAAAAGGAAACCAAATAGCTTCTTAATTCCTTTTAGGAAACTAATTTCCATCAAGACTTAGAATATTTATAATTAAGTCCTTTAAGTTAATTTATCACATAAATTAACCCCATAAGTATCTTATACTTATCTTAATAACAATTTAACCCAAAGACCATGTTCTTATTGTGTGTGACCCATTAGGTTCCATTCACGTTGGCAATAAGTACAAATTATAACTCATTAATTAATTAATTAAGAGCCAGATAAATTAACACTTTAATTTATCATTAATTCACTAATTAATTAATTTGCACTTATAGATCATGAGTGGCGTCTAGCAATGCATCATGACCACCCAAGTGAATAGGAAAGTCATATGGTAGACTACACCTATCAATGACAATGTTACCGTGTAATTAATATCCTTTCACCACACTATATCCCAATTAGTCTAAGAGTGTAGTGCGCACTCTTTAAATGACTAATTAATGATTTCTTGTTCCCGAAATATAACTTTCCATAAAAGTATAACCTTGAAACTCTTTCAAGTCATACTTTCACTTTTGCGCAAAAGATTCTTTAAGTCATATTTCAACAAGTGGCCAATCCGGGATATACTCTCCTATAATAAGGAGTGGTGAATCCTATATCGATTACTCACTATCCTTCCATGCTTCATACTATACCCAATCTCTACCGTATGGGCTACTCTTTTACGAGCACCGAGCAATAGAGTCAAAGCATAGCAATCCACACTCAAGATACCATGGTAATCTCAAGTCTAAGGATCACTTACACCATTGCCATTAAGAGTATAATTCATTAGCACTATGAATAGTAACTCTTGGCGGATCAATCCAATGAACTTGTTCTCTAACAAGCATCCACATACCAGCTTAGGTGTCACACGCCATAGTTGACGAGATCAACTACTACTTACCATAAGTAGAGGCAAAGTATGTGCTAGTCTTCCCATATTAATGATGTCCAATCTCATTAATACTACGACTAGGGATATTTAAGAATATAACTTAATGTGTAATAAGAGTCTCATCATTGTAACTCTTACAATCTCTTATACACAGTTAATATTCTATGGACTTTATCAAATAAACAAGTAATATTAATAACAAGTATTAAATGACAAAGAAAATGCCACATATATAAGTATAACACGAAATAAGCGTAATAAAAATCCAAAAACTAACTTGGTTTTAGGGCATACACTAACACTATGGCGGTCTTGTGGCTGACTTGTTGGAGAGAAAAGTGGTGGAGGTGTGGTGGGTGATGAACTGTGGGTGGTGGTGGATTATTTGTTGGTAGTGTGCTCTAATTGTTGGCTTAGTGAGGGTAGCTGTGTAAGGTAATAAGGGGAGTAACGCAGCGGAAAATTTAAAAATTTATTACCTTAGCCATGGATCTCTTTGATATAATCTATACGATTAAAGGGTGTTTAACACAAATACCTCAAGCATAGAAGGTTTCTATGCTTCAAAGGGCAAGATCCTATTCGATGAAGGTGTTGATCTACCACGAAAAGCCCTCCAAGTGTCGAGCCTCCAACGGTATCGACACGAACATGATCTTTAGGAACCTTTGGGCTTGCTTGCCTTGCCTTTTGAGTGCTAGCTCCCTTGAATATCATGAAGAACACAAGAACAAGAAGAGGAGGAAGACAAAACCCTAACCCTTAGGGAGAAGAAGCTGTGGCGTTTTTCTTGGGAGAAAACACCCCATGCTCTCAATTTTTCTCTCTCTAAATTTTGTGTTGTGTTTCATCAATCAATCAAGAGTCAAGGCATGGACTTATTTATAGATGTAGTATCCTAGTCTTTAAGGAAACAAGAGCAATTGGAAACCAAGAAGGTTTAGGAAGCTTACCTTAAGCTAATCCTATTCCTTTAGGAAACCTATTCCAAAAGGAAACCAAATAGCTTCTTAATTCCTTTTAGGAAACTAATTTCCATCAAGACTTAGAATATTTATAATTAAGTCCTTTAAGTTAATTTATCACATAAATTAACCCCATAAGTATCTTATACTTATCTTAATAACAATTTAACCCAAAGACCATGTTCTTATTGTGTGTGACCCATTAGGTTCCATTCACGTTGGCAATAAGTACAAATTATAACTCATTAATTAATTAATTAAGAGCCAGATAAATTAACACTTTAATTTATCATTAATTCACTAATTAATTAATTTGCACTTATAGATCATGAGTGGCGTCTAGCAATGCATCATGACCACCCAAGTGAATAGGAAAGTCATATGGTAGACTACACCTATCAATGACAATGTTACCGTGTAATTAATATCCTTTCACCACACTATATCCCAATTAGTCTAAGAGTGTAGTGCGCACTCTTTAAATGACTAATTAATGATTTCTTGTTCCCGAAATATAACTTTCCATAAAAGTATAACCTTGAAACTCTTTCAAGTCATACTTTCACTTTTGCGCAAAAGATTCTTTAAGTCATATTTCAACAAGTGGCCAATCCGGGATATACTCTCCTATAATAAGGAGTGGTGAATCCTATATCGATTACTCACTATCCTTCCATGCTTCATACTATACCCAATCTCTACCGTATGGGCTACTCTTTTACGAGCACCGAGCAATAGAGTCAAAGCATAGCAATCCACACTCAAGGATACCATGGTAATCTCAAGTCTAAGGATCACTTACACCATTGCCATTAAGAGTATAATTCATTAGCACTATGAATAGTAACTCTTGGCGGATCAATCCAATGAACTTGTTCTCTAACAAGCATCCACATACCAGCTTAGGTGTCACACGCCATAGTTGACGAGATCAACTACTACTTACCATAAGTAGAGGCAAAGTATGTGCTAGTCTTCCCATATTAATGATGTCCAATCTCATTAATACTACGACTAGGGATATTTAAGAATATAACTTAATGTGTAATAAGAGTCTCATCATTGTAACTCTTACAATCTCTTATACACAGTTAATATTCTATGGACTTTATCAAATAAACAAGTAATATTAATAACAAGTATTAAATGACAAAGAAAATGCCACATATATAAGTATAACACGAAATAAGCGTAATAAAAATCCCAAAAACCAACTTGGTTTTAGGGCATACACTAACAAACTCCCACTTGCACTAAAACCAATCACCTATAGGTTTTAGGCCATAAGCATGACTATCATGCCTACTTCTGGGACAAGGCCATGGTGAAAGGATTAGTGACATTTACATTGTGGGAACTTCCTCTATCTTTTCATCATTTGTACCAAACTATTTCCACAAATAGATGGTGGCACGAACCTACACTTTAGGATCATGGATGAGACTTTAGTTCCTTGATTAAGCGATGGCACAATTGTTTTCATAAAACAATAGAAGGAACTATTCTTTGTCCAACAAAGAATCCCTTGATCCATAGTAACTTCTAAAGCTACCATGTACTCGCCTTTGTTGTAGAATATGTTGTAGTGTCTATCATAAAACGCTTTTATCCACTACAGTTCAACGTGAACACCAATTCATCTCATGATTTACTTATCATCCCTATTGGATTAAAAGCTTGTATCTTTAAATCCCACACTTCTTAAGTGTAATCTCCATAGTCAAGAATAGTCTTTTAGTGCTTCTCGAGTACTTAAGAATATTCTTTGATAACCATCTAGTGACACTCACCAGAATTGCTCGTAACACTTAAAGCCAGAAGACATCGGGTCTCGTACATAGGATAGCATACAAATAGAACCTATTGCAAAAGCATACGGGATCTATTAATGCTATCAATCTCGACAAGTGTCAAAGGACACATGTCTCTCGAAAGAGTAATCTCCTATCATCATAGGTAAAACCCCTTCTTCGATTGCACTATGCTAAACCCTTTAGCATCTAGCCTATGTACGTGGATCTAGTGAGACCAAGCAACCTCTTGGATCTATCTATATAGATCTTAATTCCCAGAATAGAGATTGCCTCTCCTTTAGTAAAAATTCTTGGACAACCATATCTTTACCTTTAAAGTATGTTGTTTCCATCAACGATATGTCATCCACATATAGTATCCAGAAAATGACAACGCTCCCACTCAACTTTACATTTACACAAAACTTGTCTTTGTTTTCGAGAAAATCAAACTCTTTGATTATCTTATCAAAACAAATGCTCCAACACCTTGACACTTGCAAGAGTCCACTAATGGACCCTTGAAGCTTGCTTACCTAATGACTATCAATGGTAGTGAAGGCCCAAGGGATGTGTCATATACATACCTTTTAATTCCCGTTAAGGGATGAAGTCTTCATATCCATTTGTCATAGCCATAAAGGCAGCTATTGCAAGTAAAATCTTAAATGGATTTAAGCATGGTCAATGGTGAAATAGTTTCTTTCAAAGCCAAGCCTTTGAATTGAATCCTTTTCCCATTAATCTTGCTTTATAGGCAACTACGTTACCATCCATGTCAGTCTTTCTCATAAAGACCTACTTGCACCCTATGGGTTTTATCCGATTAGGTGACTTGAGCAAGGTCTACACCTTGTTCTTGTACATGGAATCCATTTTGGATTTTATGGCATCTTGCCACGTCAAGGAGTCTACATTAGACAAAGCCTCTTCGTGACTGGTAGGTTTGTCATCATATATGACTAAGTACATTATTGCTCTTTCTAATGAGAAATCTATATCTCTCATGTGTGAGAAATCTATATTTCTCAAGATGTATAACGCACTCTACCAGTCTTTTGAAGATTTTGTGCACTTTGAGCTTCCGTTGCGCCTCATCAACATGTGGCAGTAAGCTCTAGTTCCAACTATTGATCTTTGTCAATTCATGGTTCTTGAACCTTTCAAGTTCTATCTTGCTCCCACTGTCTCTTTTAAGAATAAACTATTTTTCTAGAAAAAGACATTTCTTGAGACAAACATTTTTCTCAAGGGAATTATAGAAGTGGTATCCTATTGTTTTCACAAGGATACCCCACAAATAGACATTGTTGGAACATGGTTGAGTGTATAGGAAGTTGGCGTCTAAGACAAGAACCCCTAAAATGAGGTTAGGAATTGTAGTATGGCTCATCATGGTTTGCACCATATCTCATAGGGTACAACTTCTCCTCTTTTCACACATCATCAACTAATGGTGTGTTCAAGTGGAGACATTGAGAAAGAATCACATTCTTCTTTAATTACTTTGAAACACTTGACATTGAGTATTAGCCACATAGATCAAATCTTTAGTGTTTTAATACTCTTGTCAACTTGTTTTTCTTACTTCAATGCTAATGACTTTGAACACTTCAAAGGCCATGGATGCGTGTATCATATGATACACATAATCATATCCCATATGATCATCCATGAAAGTGATGAAGTATGATAAACAACCTCTAGCATAGATCGACATTGGGCCAAAAACATCTATATGTTGAAGGTCTATGAAGATCACTAGCATATTCACCTTTTTATAATAAAAGGTGTTATGGTCATCTCTCTAAGTAAATGAGAATCGCATGTCTCAAACGATTCACAATTGAAAGAGTCCAAGTACACAACTATTATGTAATTTAGAAGTGCGTTTCTCATTCACATGACCAAGTCTATAATGCCAGAAGGATAGTTGTTTCAAAATATAGAGTTTTTGTCTATGTTTGAGAATGGACTTATCAAGGTCTAGGATTTATAAAACGTTGTTTTAGTGATCTAATAGCACAAAGAACACCACTACGTAAAAGAACAGTATATATTCTCTTTTGTAATGGTAAATCTTTTCACATTTAATGTGAATTGATTTCATGTTCTTTTGTAAGAATCACTACATAATAACAATGTTTTAAATTCTAGAACAAGCCCAGTTGGTAAAGAGTGTATAAGTCTCTACAACTAGTGTAGCAACTCTTGCTCCATTCATCACACGTAGTTTGACTTTCTCTTTCCTTATTGTCTACTATGCTTATGACCTTGCATATTTTGCAAATATGGGATCTAAATCCAGTATCTTATACCCAATGGTCTTAATTAGTAGATGAATTTATCTCAAATATAAACATACTTAGAAGTAGAAGCTTCACTAAGCCTCTTTAACTTCTTAGTATTGTAACGAGCCTTACAATTCCCTTTCCAATAGAATTGGAAACATGTGCCCTTAGACTTGTCCATTTTGATCACACCTTTAAGCTTTGTCATAGCTACATTGGGTCTTCTCAAGACCACAGCTAGGTTTTACCCTTGACAAGCAATAAAGTGCCCCTTTCTTCCTTGATAGATTACTCTTTAGATATCTCATATCTAATGGTCCTAGATTGTGTATCAACAACTCTTTGAGATGCACAATCACAGACAAAAAGATCTATCAATTTGTGCTACTTTTATAGCTTAGGAATTATAGATGACATTACGATACAAGTAGCAATATCATTATCATCTTTTATGCATCTTGTATGCACATTGTTTCCTAACTATAATTATCACTATAGGACAAGTGGAAGTGGGTATCAAGGACATAGCCAATTGTGCTTAAGAACTATTCTCAAGTTTTACACTAGTCCAAGAAAATCGCATATAATGGAGATATAGGGTGATAAGTGTGTTCATGTGTACATTCATTCTACAACAAATGAAAAGATAGTATAAGTATTTGTTTCGTGTTATAATTGCAAACCAAAAATGTGGGCTTCGAATTTATTTGGTTTGCTCCCACTATTTTACTTCAAATCAATAACCCTCAATCTATTGATTCGGGAATCCGTTGGAGATTCCTAGTGGGCTAGGATCCCATCTAATTAACTTTGGGTTTGACGGAGGCCAATGCCCCAAAGGTAACTTCGATTAGGTAGATAACTTTTATCAATCACAACTCTTGTGACTCCTAGATAGTTGGGTATCAACTCTTGATATTCACATCTTATGTGTTTCCCAACATTGCCTCAAAAATATCATAACATTGACGGAGGCCAAACTCGTTATGTATTTTTGTTAAGTCATACCCATTATTCAGAGATCACATCTCATAGCAAGAACATATTCCGAGTAAGGTGACCTTGACGGAGGCCAACGTGTCAACACTTAATAGGAACTCTTCGTTTTTGCTATAATAATGGAAGGCAACTTATATATTGACTTAATATCGCCTCAAAAACACCATAGCCTTGATGGAGACCAACAAGTTAAGCATTTTTGTTAAGTCAGACCCATTATTTGGAGATCATATCTCATAGTAAAAAACATGCTCTAGGTAAGATGACCTTGACGGTGGGCCAACAAGTCAACACTTAACAAAAACTAATGATTTTTACTACAATAATGGAAGGCTAAGTGACTTAATATTTTATTTGAGGGATTTTATTTTAATTATACAATATATAGTCTCATCATAGCATGTAATTAAAATATATCGACATATAAAATAAAAACATGCACAATTAAACCGTGGATGATTATGGACTTTACTAAGATATTTTCCTCGAGCCTTAAGGAAAATATATGGTCAAATTCCTAAGGGATGTGATCAACTCCTTGATGCATTCCTTGGGAGGTCTTCAACTCTTGATAAGCCTCCATGGTTGCTCCTTGGTTCCATCTCCATCTTCTTTGTACATTACACATGTAATTCTGTTCTAAACAATTTAGAAAATTAAAACCTAACTCTAACCTACACAATGTACATTACATGTATTGACTAAGAAACCTCGAGTTACATTCGAGGGGAGTTAGGTGAGAAGAGAATTACATGAGAATAATAGAGAAGGCAGGACACGCAGGCCCTATTTTAAAAACCAATACAAGCCAACCATCAAAATTGATAAAAATTCAACCATTCAATCACATTGGTCATAGTCCATAATCATCCACCATGCCATCATAATATTTAACAATTAAATAAATTACTTTATTTAATTCTAGTCATAAATCACATGGTCTAATTTAATTAGATTAATATTCTTGAATTTATTTGTCTCAAAAATAAAGTTATAGAAGGTGTAGGTTTCCAAAATTTAACTTTCCAAATATTAACAATTAAAATTGGAAAGTGTTTTGTAGAGAAAATTCCAAAAATTCGCGTTTTCCAAAAAATTAGGAAAAATCTCGCTAGAACTCTGCCAGCAAACCGTGGGACAAACCGTGCGCGGGTTCATCCGCGGTTTACAAACCGTGGGACAAACCGTGCGCGGTTTCATCCGCGGTTTGTTGACAGAACATACGAGTTTTTAACCGTGGGTAAAAACGCGCGCGAGTTTTCGCGCGGTTTGTGTCCAGAAAATACGATCTTTGAAATTCTTTGGTCTTTTTCAAAACTCTTTTGAATCAAAACATGTTAAAACCCTTTTAGCACGTAAAAATAATTTAGAAACCTTGAATACAACCATAAGAACTCATCTTAATTATTTAAAACACTTTTAAACAATTAAGAACTTATCTTAAAAATCAAACTCTTGATTTTTCTAAAACAATTTTGAGACAAATTTCATCAAGAACAAACCATCCATATTTATGACAATTAAATAAACACAAATCATATAGATATAATCAAAGGAGGCTCTGATACCACTGTAAGGTAATAAGGGGAGTAACGCAGCGGAAAATTTAAAAATTTATTACCTTAGCCATGGATCTCTTTGATGTAATCTATACGATTAAAGGGTGTTTAGCACAAATACCTCAAGCATAGAAGGTTTCTATGCTTCAAAGGGCAAGATCCTATTCGATGAAGGTGTTGATCTACCATGAAAAGCCCTCCAAGTGTAGAGCCTCCAACGGTATCCACACGAACATGATCTTTAGGAACCTTTGGGCTTGCTTGCCTTGCCTTTTGAGTGCTAGCTCCCTTGAATGATTCATGAAGAACACAAGAAGAAGAAAGAAGTTGAAACCCTAACAATTAGGGAAGAGAGGTGTGGCGTTTTTCTTGGAGAGAAAAACGCCTCCAGCTCTCAATTTTTCTCTCTCTAAATTTTGTGTTGTGTTTCATCAATCATTCCAAGAGTCAAGGCATGGACTTATTTATAGATGTAGTATCCTAGTCTTTAAGGAAACAAGAGCAATTGGAAACCAAGAAGGTTTAGGAAGCTTGCCTTAAGCTAATCCTATTCCTTTAGGAAACCTATTCCAAAAGGAAACCAAATAGCTTCTTAATTCCTTTTAGGAAACTAATTTCCATCAAGACTTAGAATATTTATAATTAAGTCCTTTAAGTTAATTTATCACATAAATTAACCCCATAAGTATCTTATACTTATCTTAATAACAATTTAACCCAAAGACCATGTTCTTATTGTGTGTGACCCATTAGGTTCCATTCACGTTGGCAATAAGTACAAATTATAACTCATTAATTAATTAATTAAGAGCCAGATAAATTAACACTTTAATTTATCATTAATTCACTAATTAATTAATTTGCACTTATAGATCATGAGTGGCGTCTAGCAATGCATCATGACCACCCAAGTGAATAGGAAAGTCATATGGTAGACTACACCTATCAATGACAATGTTACCGTGTAATTAATATCCTTTCACCACACTATATCCCAATTAGTCTAAGAGTGTAGTGCGCACTCTTTAAATGACTAATTAATGATTTCTTGTTCCCGAAATATAACTTTCCATAAAAGTATAACCTTGAAACTCTTTCAAGTCATACTTTCACTTTTGCGCAAAAGATTCTTTAAGTCATATTTCAACAAGTGGCCAATCCGGGATATACTCTCCTATAATAAGGAGTGGTGAATCCTATATCGATTACTCACTATCCTTCCATGCTTCATACTATACCCAATCTCTACCGTATGGGCTACTCTTTTACGAGCACCGAGCAATAGAGTCAAAGCATAGCAATCCACACTCAAGATACCATGGTAATCTCAAGTCTAAGGATCACTTACACCATTGCCATTAAGAGTATAATTCATTAGCACTATGAATAGTAACTCTTGGCGGATCAATCCAATGAACTTGTTCTCTAACAAGCATCCACATACCAGCTTAAGTGTGCACACCCATAGTTGACGAGATCAACTACTACTTACCATAAGTAGAGGCAAAGTATGTGCTAGTCTTCCCATATTAATGATGTCCAATCTCATTAATACTACGACTAGGGATATTTAAGAATATAACTTAATGTGTAATAAGAGTCTCATCATTGTAACTCTTACAATCTCTTATACACAGTTAATATTCTATGGACTTTATCAAATAAACAAGTAATATTAATAACAAGTATTAAATGACAAAGAAAATGCCACATATATAAGTATAACACGAAATAAGCGTAATAAAAATCCCAAAAACCAACTTGGTTTTAGAGCATACACTAACAAGCTGGTGATAAGGAGGCACAATCTAGCAGATATCCAAGCTTGGAGGATGGACAATCCCAACAAGATGGCGAAGATGGAAGACACCACAACCAAGGTGGATGCTTGATTGATAAGCCGAAGCAGGAGGCGTCACGATTAAGGTGATTACTTAATTGAAAAGCCAAGAACACTTAGAGCAAATCCTAAAGCATTCAAAGAAAGCTTACAAGAAGTCAAGAGGAGAAAACCCTCAAAAGATGAAATTTCATTCAAAATAATATCAAAACTAATGAGTCTTGCAAGCAAATAGAGTATTTATGGGTCTATAAATGCTTAAAAATGACCTATATGCCCTTACTCACCTTCTAGAGTAATTACAAAAAAAACGGCTTGATTAAACTTAAAAATAGTAAAATTTCTAGTTTGTAGCCACGACGGTACCTGCCCGCAATTAGGGGTCATGAATACCATCACATAACAGCCCAGAATGGGTAGAAACTTTTTTGTTCCCGTGACAGTGTATCCATTCTCGGGTATTGTTGAGGATACAACTACAGTAGACATTCAAGGCCAAATAACACTGTGAAAATAGCTAATAGCTGAGTCAGCTCTTGTGCAAAACACAAAAGTTATAGATCTTTAAGTTAACTTTCCAATGGCACAAGAATCAGGTCATTAAAAGGTCTGGAGGCAGAGATATGATCAAATACTATAGACTGGTCAGAGGAACCTCGCAGTTCAAATACACTTCAATAATTCAAATATTTGGCTATGAAATCATAAAAACTAGACTTTGATGTCTTCATAGAAGTTGTAGAGCATTCTCTTTGCTTTAAAATATACTAAGAATCATCTCCATTCAAGTCTTGTCTCAAGTTATCATCAAATACCAAAGTATGTCATGCTGCCAAACTCTTTCCTCTCTATTTCTTCATCTTCCCTTGATAGTAGATATTAAATTGCATCATTCCCCTTCTCTTGAAAGGGATTTGTCCTCAAATCAACCACATCATTTCCCTCCTCTTGAAACGAGCTTCTCTTGACATTTCCTACATCACAAAGGAGTAAGTGCTAATAGAAGCAAACTCCAAGGGATTATGCTTACTTATTGATTTTGGCTCATATGCTTCAACAATGTGCATTCCATCCCATTCAAAAATTCTTTGAGAGGGAATCCTTTCTTTGGGTACATAAATCCACTCCTTGAGAAACTTGGAGCTATACAAGTCATCATTGATTACGAAAAACCCAAGTATATGAAAGTACTTGAGAATAACGTCATTATAGCAAATGATATAGGGTAAGAGTGCATTAACCCATTGGACATTCAAAACATAGGAAACCTTCGTATGATTGTGATCTTTGAAGACCTTCATTAAATCTAAGTAACTACTAATCAAAACACAATTCATGAAGTAGTTTTGGCAATGACCCTCACAAAAACTCATAGTATTACGATAATTGCCTATTTAACTATATTGATGCTCATAGTGTGACTTTATAGTGGAATCCCATGCAAGAGAATTGAGGGGGTAACTCAACGAACTATATCCAAATGCACTTTCAAGACAAGAAACAATAAAGTAGCTATTACTACCATACAAAAAATCATCACAAGAGGCATATCCTAAAACATTGGAGACTTGGACATTCATGATAACTTTCATAGACTCAAGAAACTGAATGCATCTAGCATAATTATTCAAACTATTCATATCGCGTCCCAAAAATCATAAAAGGGTATTGGTGGGGTCGTTGGGGTCGGTGACTGTCGTGCCCGAAAAAGACGCTCAAGTCTAGTGACCCATTTTGAAAAGATAGAGTTTTGGAAAAGAAGTGCATGTGTGATGAAAATTGGATTTTAGTGAAAAAAGTGTATTTTAAGGAAAATGGTATTTTAAAAGAAAACAAGGCCAGGACTAAAAGTGCAACGGTTTTGGCCAACTAATTTTGAAAAAGGGTTTTATTTTTGAAATGGAGTCGCCACTTCGTAATGAGTTATGGTGTACCAAATCACTTGAAAAAATCATTTAAACAATACAAAGGTAAATTTTTATAAAAATTATTTAAAACCCTTTTCTGATTTCGGTCTATGAAAAACGAGAGAAAAAGGTCCGCGAGTCACATCTGAAGAAAGGGAAGGCAAAAGCTTGCACCTAAGGCACTTTTTCTACCTAGTCGAGGCTAGTTGCGAGGTTTAATCAAAATTTCCTAAATTAATCCTAAGTTCTATCGCGTTCGGATGTATCTAATGAATGCAAATCCTAAGCCTAAATGTGGGTATTGGGAGGGTCGAAATGTCCCGTCGAGGCTGGGCCGAGATTATTGCATTAATTGTGAAACCCGAGTCGAGACCTCGAGGGAGTCACGAGTGTGTATGCAAAATGCGATGCAAAAAGAAAAGAAAATAGTAATAGATAATAAGTAGTCGAAGAAAGTAGGTATGCAACATAATGGGTACGCGAGAATAATAACTCGTGACTGAATGTTTGATGCGATCCGTCCCAAGACCCCTCGTTAATCACCTAACGGGAACCTTCGTGAAGAACGCAATCCACAGGAAAACCCTCCCAAAGGATCGTTCTTGTATATCTAGAAACAACCTAACCCCAATTCTTCCCAAAAATTGAAACAAGATTGATAAAAGATCCCAAACCCTGACCCCACACGTTGGTTAGAACTCAAGGATATCGAAAGAACTCACGAATCACTCATAGAATTCACAAGCCTCACAAAGAGAACCAAAGAGGGAAAAACCTCATAAAGTTTTATTCAACATCAACGTTATGTAAACCAATGATAGAAATTAGCATTATATAGGCAAAAACACCCTAAACTACTGATATGGAAAGTAACTAGTCTATTACAAGTAAAAAAACTAAGTAAAAACGCGTAAAACAAAAGAAATTGCAAACTTTCGGATGAAGGCCGCGGCACGGCCTTCCTCGCGGCCTTAATCAGAAGGTTTTGCAATGCTGAGCCATGGGTATCCTGAAGTGAGTCGCGGCTACGTCTCGCCTTTCACTGCCCACGGCTCACCACCAGCAATCATTTTTGGCATATTTTGTTTCCTATTCGCCAATGTACTCTTCCTCATCTTTGATGGCCTCTTCCTCCTGCTCTTTTTATCCATTATTAATGCTTCTAAGCCTCCATTAAGGGTTGGCAAAGGCCTCTGCTTCGATGATGCTCCTGAAACAATATGAATGCATTTATCAACTTAAGCTTTGGCTTCTAGAATCCTATCATTCCCCTCCTCTTCAAGAAGATTCGTCCTCGAATCTTGCTTCTTTATGACTCCAACTGAGGGAACATCATGTACCTACACAGATGAAATGTGTGGAAGAGAAGAATAAGAATTAGTAAGATCCTTTTTCACCGTCATATTCTTCCCCTTCGCAACCTCAAGCTCCTTAGATAGCTTCACATAGTCCCTATGAGCTTCCAACGGTCTCAATGGCACAAGTGTGATGTCCTTTCCATGCCAAGTGAACAAGTACTGATTGCGGAACCCATCACACATCACCTTGCGATCAAATTGCCACGGATATCCTAGTAGTAAGTTGTTAGTGTATGCCCTAAAACCAAGTTAGTTTTTGGGATTTTTTTACGCTTATTTCGTGTTATACTTATATATGTGGCATTTTCTTTGTCATTTAATACTTGTTATCAATATTACTTGTTTATTTGATAAAGTCCATAGAATATTAACTGTGTATAAGAGATTGTAAGATTTACAATGATGAGACTCTTATTACACATTAAGTTATATTCTTAAATATCCCTAGTCGTAGTATTAATGAGATTGGACATCATTAATATGGGAAGACTAGCACATACTTTGCCTCTACTTATGGTAAGTAGTAGTTGATCTCGTCAACTATGGCGTGTGACACCTAAGCTGGTATGTGGATGCTTGTTAGAGAACAAGTTCATTGGATTGATCTGCCAAGAGTTATTATTCATAGTGCTAATGAATTATACTCTTAATGGCAATGGTGTAAGTGATCCTTAGACTTGAGATTACCATGGTATCTTGAGTGTGGATTGCTATGCTTTGACTCTATTGCTCGGTGCTCGTAAAAGAGTAGCCCATACGGTAGAGATTGGGTATAGTATGAAGCATGGAAGGATAGTGAGTAATCGATATAGGATTCACCACTCCTTATTATAGGAGAGTATATCCCGGATTGGCCACTTGTTGAAATATGACTTAAAGAATCTTTTGCGCAAAAGTGAAAGTATGACTTGAAAGAGTTTCAAGGTTATACTTTTATGGAAAGTTATATTTCGGGAACAAGAAATCGTTAATTAGTCATTTAAAGAGTGTAGCACTACACTCTTAGGACTAATTGGGATATAGTGTGGTGAAAGGATATTAATTACACGGTAACATTGTCATTGATAGGTGTAGTCTACCATATGACTTTCCTATTCACTTGGGTGGTCATGATGCATTGCTAGACGCCACTCATGATCTATAAGTGCAAATTAATTAATTAGTGAATTAATGATAAATTAAAGTGTTAATTTATCTGGCTCTTAATTAATTAATTAATGAGTTATAATTTGTACTTATTGCCAACGTGAATGGAACCTAATGGGTCACACACAATAAGAACATGGTCTTTGGGTTAAATTGTTATTAAGATAAGTATATGATACTTATGGGGTTAATTTATGTGATAAATTAACTTAAAGGACTTAATTATAAATATTCTAAGTCTTGATGGAAATTAGTTTCCTAAAAGGAATTAAGAAGCTATTTGGTTTCCTTTTGGAATTGGTTTCCTAAAGGAATAGGATTAGCTTAAGGCAAGCTTCCTAAACCTTCTTGGTTTCCAATTGCTCTTGTTTCCTTAAAGACTAGGATACTACATCTATAAATAAGTCCATGCCTTGACTCTTGAATGATTGATGAAACATAACACAAAATTAGAGAGAGAAAATTGAGAGCTTGGTGGCGGTTTTTCTCTCCAAGAAAAACGCCACACCTCCTTCCCTAATTGTTAGGGTTTCAACTTCTTTCTTCTTCTTGTGTTCTTCATGAATCATTCAAGGGAGCTAGCACTCAAAAGGCAAGGCAAGCAAGCCCAAAGGTTCCTAAAGATCATGTTCGTGTGGATACCGTTGGAGGCTCTACACTTGGAGGGCTTTTCATGGTAGATCAACACCTTCATCGAATAGGATCTTGCCCTTTGAAGCATAGAAACCTTCTATGCTTGAGGTATTTGTGCTAAACACCCTTTAATCGTATAGATTACATCAAAGAGATCCATGGCTAAGGTAATAAATTTTTAAATTTTCTGCTGCGTTACTCCCCTTATTACCTTACAGTGGTATCAGAGCCTACTTTGATTATATCTATATGATTTGTGTTTATTTAATTGTCATAAATATGGATGGTTTGTTCTTGATGAAATTTGTCTCAAAATTGTTTTAGAAAAATCAAGAGTTTGATTTTTAAGATAAGTTCTTAATTGTTTAAAAGTGTTTTAAATAATTAAGATGAGTTCTTATGGTTGTATTCAAGGTTTCTAAATTATTTTTACGTGCTAAAAGGGTTTTAACATGTTTTGATTCAAAAGAGTTTTGAAAAAGACCAAAGAATTTCAAAGATCGTATTTTCTGGACACAAACCGCGCGAAAACTCGCGCGCGTTTTTACCCACGGTTAAAAACTCGTACGTTCTGTCAACAAACCGCGGATGAAACCACGCAAGGTTTGTCCCACGGTTTGTAAACCGCGGATGAACCCGCGCACGGTTTGTCCCACGGTTTGCTGGCAGAGTTCTAGCGAGATTTTTCCTATTTTTTGGAAAACGCGAATTTTTTGGAATTTTCTCTATAAAACACTTTCCAATTTTAATTGTTAATATTTGGAAAGTTAAATTTTGGAAACCTACACCTTCTATAACTTTATTTTTGAGACAAATAAATTCAAGAATATTAATCTAATTAAATTAGACCATGTGACTTTATGACTAGAATTAAATAGAGTAATTTATTTAATTGTTAAATATTATGATGGCATGGTGGATGATTATGGACTATGACCAATGTGATTGAATGGTTGAATTTTTTATTAATTTTGATGGTTGGCTTGTGTTGGTTTTTAAAATAGGGCCTGCGTGTCCTGCCTTCTCTATTATTCTCATGTAATTCTCTTCTCACCTAACTCCCCTCGAATGTAACTCGAGGTTTCTTAGTCAATACATGTAATGTACATTGTGTAGGTTAGAGTTAGGTTTTAATTTTCTAAATTGTTTAGAATAGAATTACATGTGTAATGTACAAAGAAGATGGAGATGGAACCAAGGAGCAACCATGGAGGCTTATCAAGAGTTGAAGACCTCCCAAGGAATGCATCAAGGAGTTGATCACATCCCTTAGGAATTTGACCATATATTTTCCTTAAGGCTCGAGGAAAATATCTTAGTAAAGTCCATAATCATCCACGGTTTATTATGCATGTTTTTATTTTATATGTCGATATATTTTAATTACATGCTATGATGAGACTGTATATTGTATAATTAACATAAAATCCCTCAAATAAAATATTAAGTCACTAGCCTTCCATTATTGTAGTAAAAATCATTGTTTTTGTTAAGTGTTGACTTGTTGGCCCACCGTCAAGGTCATCTTACCTAGAGCATGTTTTTTACTATGAGATATGATCTCCAAATAATGGGCCTGACTTAACAAAAATGCTTAACTTGTTGGTCTCCATCAAGGCTATGGTGTTTTTGAGGCGATATTAAGTCAATATATATAAGTTGCCTTCCATTATTATAGCAAAAACGAAGAGTTCCTATTAAGTGTTGACACGTTGGCCTCCGTCAAGGTCACCTTACTCGGAATATGTTCTTGCTATGAGATGTGATCTTTGAATAATGGGTATGACTTAACAAAAATACATAACGAGTTTGGCCTCCGTCAATGTTATGATATTTTTGAGGCAATGTTGGGAAACAAATAAGATGTGAATATCAAGAGTTGATACCCAACTATCTAGGAGTCACAAGAGTTGTGATTGATAAAAGTTATCTACCTAATCGAAGTTACCTTTGGGGCATTGGCCTCCGTCAAACCCAAAGTTAATTAGATGGGATCCTAGCCCACTAGGAATTTCCAATGGATTCCCGAATCAATAGATTGAGGGTTATTGATTTGAAGTAAAATAGTGGGAGCAAACCAAATAAATTCGAAGCCCACATTTTTGGTTTGCAATTATAACATGAAACAAATACTTGTACTATCTTTTCACTTGTTGTAGAATACATGTACACATGAACACACTTATCACCCTATATCTCCATACATATACGATTTTCTTGGACTAGTGTAAGACTTGAGAATAGTTCTTAAGCACAATTGGCTATGTCCTTGATACCCACTTCCACTTGTCCTATAGTGACAATTATAGTTAGGAAATAATGTGCATACAAGATGCATAAAAGATGATAATGATATTGCTACTTATATCATAATGTCATCTATAATTCCTAAGCTATAAAAGTAGCACAAATTGATAGATCTTTTTGTCTGTGATTGTGCATCTCAAAGAGTTGTTGATACACAATCTAGGACCATTAGATATGAGATATCTAAAGAGTAGTCTATCAAGGAAGAAAGGGACACTTTATTGTTTGTCAAGGGAAATCCTAGCGTGGTCTTGAGAAGACCCAAGTAGCTATGACAAAGCTTAAAGGTGTGATCAAAAGGACAAGTCTAAGGGCACATGTTTCCAATTCTATTGGAAAGGGAATTGTAAGGCTCGTTTCAATACTAAGAAGATAAAGAGGCCTAGTGAAGCTTCTACTTCTAAGTATGTTTATATTTGAGATAAATTCATCTACTAATTAAGACCATTGGGTATAAGATACCGGATATAGATCCCATATTTGCAAAAATGTGCAAGGTCTTAAAGCATGGTAGACAATAAGGAAAGAGAAAGTCAAACTACGTGTGATGAATGGAGCAAGAGTTGCTACACTAGCTGTAGAGACTTATACACTCTTTACCAACTGGGCTTGTTCTAGAATTTAAAACATTGTTATTATGTGATTCTTACAAAAGAACATGAAATCAATTCACATTAAATGTGAAAAGATTTACCATTACAAAAGAGAATATATACTGTTCTTTTACGTAATGGTGTTCTTTGTGGTATTAGATCACTAAAACAACGTTTTACAAATCCTAGACCTTGATAAGTCCATTCTCAAACATAGACAAAAACTCTATATTTTGAAACAACTATCCTTCTGGCATTATAGACTTGGTCATGTGAATGAGAAACGCACTTCCAAATTACATAATAGTTGTGTACTTGGACTCATTCAATTATGAATCGTTTGAGACATGCGATTCTCATTTACTTTGAAAGATGACCAAAACACCTTTTATTTGAAAAAGGTGAATGTGCTAGTGATCCTCATAGAACTTTAACATATAGATGTTTTTGGCCCAATGTCGATCCATGCTAGAGGTTGTTTATCATACTTCATCACTTTCATGGATGATCATATGGGATATGATTATGTGTACCATATGATACACGCATCCGTTTCCTTTGAAATGTTCAAAGTCAATAAAGTTGAAGTAAGAAAAACAAGTTGACAAGAGTATTAAAACACTAAAGATTTGATCTATTTGGATAATACTCAATGTCAAGTGTTTCAAAATAATTAAAGAAGAATGTGATTCTTTCTCAATGGTCTCCACTTGACACACCATTGTTGATGATGTATGAAAGAGGAGAAGTTGTACCCTATGAGATATGGTGCAAACCATAATGAGCCATACTACAATTCCTAACCTCATTTTAGGGGTTCTTGTCTTAGACGCCAACTTCTATACACTCAACCATGTTCCGACGAATGTCTATTTGTGGGGTATCCTTGTGAAAACAATAGATACCATTTCTATAATTCCCTTGAGAAAAATATTTGTCTCAAGAAATGTCTTTTTCTAGAATAATAGTTTATTCTTAAAAGAGACAGTGGGAGCAAGATAGAACTTGAAAGGTTCAAGAACCATGAATTGACAAAGATCAATAGTTGGAACTAGAGCTTACGCCACATGTTGATGAGGCGCAACGGAAGCTCAAAGTGCACAAAATCTTCAAAAGACTGGTAGAGTGCGTTATACATTTGAGAAATATAGATTTCTCACACATGAGAGATATAGATTTCTCATTAGAAAGAGCAATAATGTATTAGTCATATATGATGACAAACCTACCAGTCACGAAGAGGCTTTGTCTAATGTAGACTCCTTGACGTGGCAAGATGCCATAAAATCCAAAATGGATTCCATGTACAAGAACAAGGTGTAGACCTTGCTCAAGTCACCTAATCGGATAAAACCCATAGGGTGCAAGTAGGTCTTTATGAGAAAGACTGACATGGATGGTAACGTAGTTGCCTATAAAGCAAGATTAATGGGAAAAGGATTCAATTCAAAGGCTTGGCTTTGAAAGAAACTATTTCACCATTGACCATGCTTAAATCCATTTAAGATTTTACTTGCAATAGCTGCCTTTATGGCTATGACAAATGGATATGAAGACTTCATCCCTTAACGGGAATTAAAAGGTATGTATATGACACATCCCTTGGGCCTTCACTACCATTGATAGTCATTAGGTAAGCAAGCTTCAAGGGTCCATTAGTGGACTCTTGCAAGTGTCAAGGTGTTGGAGCATTTGTTTTGATAAGATAATCAAAGAGTTTGATTTTCTCGAAAACAAAGACAAGTTTTGTGTAAATGTAAAGTTGAGTGGGAGCGTTGTCATTTTCTGGATACTATATGTGGATGACATATCGTTGATGGAAACAACATACTTTAAAGGTAAAGATATGGTTGTCCAAGAATTTTTACTAAAGGAGAGGCAATCTCTATTCTGGGAATTAAGATCTATATAGATCCAAGAGGTTGCTTGGTCTCACTAGATCCAAGTACACAGGCTAGATGCTAAAGGGTTTAGCATAGTGCAATCGAAGAAGGGGTTTTACCTATGTGATAGGAGATTACTCTTTTGAGAGACATGTGCCTTTGACACTTGTCGAGATTGACAGCATTAATAGATCCCGTATGCTTTTGCAATAGGTTCTATTGTATATGCTATCCTATGTACGAGACCCGATGTCTTCTGGCTTTAAGTGTTACGAGCAATTCTAGTGAGTGTCACTAGATGGTTATCAAAGAATATTCTTAAGTACTCGAGTAGCACTAAAAGACTATTCTTGACTATGGAGATCACACTTAGTAAGTGTGTGGATTTAAAGATACAAACTTTTAATCCAATAGGGATGATAAGTAAATCATGAGATGAATTGGTGTTCACGTTGAACTGTAGTGGATAAAAGCGTTTTATGATAGACACTACAACATATTCTACAACAAAGGCGAGTACATGGTAGCTTTAGAAGTTACTATGGATCAAGGGATTCTTTGTTGGACAAAGAATAGTTCCTTCTATTGTTTTATGAAACAATTGTGCCATCGCTTAATCAAGGAACTAAAGTCTCATCCATGATCCTAAAGTGTAGGTTCGTGCCACCATCTATTTGTGGAAATAGTTTGGTACAAATGATGAAAAGATAGAGGAAGTTCCCACAATGTAATGTCACTAATCCTTTCACCATGGCCTTGTCCTAGAATAGGCATGATAGTCATGCTCATGGCCTAAAACCTATAGGTGATTGGTTTTAGTGCAAGTGGGAGTTTGTTAGTGTATGCCCTAAAACCAAGTTGGTTTTTGGGATTTTTATTACGCTTATTTCGTGTTATACTTATATATGTGGCATTTTCTTTGTCATTTAATACTTGTTATAATATTACTTGTTTATTTGATAAAGTCCATAGAATATTAACTGTGTATAAGAGATTGTAAGAGTTACAATGATGAGACTCTTATTACACATTAAGTTATATTCTTAAATATCCCTAGTCGTAGTATTAATGAGATTGGACATCATTAATATGGGAAGACTAGCACATACTTTGCCTCTACTTATGGTAAGTAGTAGTTGATCTCGTCAACTATGGCGTGTGACACCTAAGCTGGTATGTGGATGCTTGTTAGAGAACAAGTTCATTGGATTGATCCGCCAAGAGTTACTATTCATAGTGCTAATGAATTATACTCTTAATGGCAATGGTGTAAGTGATCCTTAGACTTGAGATTACCATGGTATCTTGAGTGTGGATTGCTATGCTTTGACTCTATTGCTCGGTGCTCGTAAAAGAGTAGCCCATACGGTAGAGATTGGGTATAGTATGAAGCATGGAAGGATAGTGAGTAATCGATATAGGATTCACCACTCCTTATTATAGGAGAGTATATCCCGGATTGGCCACTTGTTGAAATATGACTTAAAGAATCTTTTGCGCAAAAGTGAAAGTATGACTTGAAAGAGTTTCAAGGTTATACTTTTATGGAAAGTTATATTTCGGGAACAAGAAATCATTAATTAGTCATTTAAAGAGTGCGCACTACACTCTTAGACTAATTGGGATATAGTGTGGTGAAAGGATATTAATTACACGGTAACATTGTCATTGATAGGTGTAGTCTACCATATGACTTTCCTATTCACTTGGGTGGTCATGATGCATTGCTAGACGCCACTCATGATCTATAAGTGCAAATTAATTAATTAGTGAATTAATGATAAATTAAAGTGTTAATTTATCTGGCTCTTAATTAATTAATTAATGAGTTATAATTTGTACTTATTGCCAACGTGAATGGAACCTAATGGGTCACACACAATAAGAACATGGTCTTTGGGTTAAATTGTTATTAAGATAAGTATATGATACTTATGGGGTTAATTTATGTGATAAATTAACTTAAAGGACTTAATTATAAATATTCTAAGTCTTGATGGAAATTAGTTTCCTAAAAGGAATTAAGAAGCTATTTGGTTTCCTTTTGGAATTGGTTTCCTAAAGGAATAGGATTAGCTTAAGGTAAGCTTCCTAAACCTTCTTGGTTTCCAATTGCTCTTGTTTCCTTAAAGACTAGGATACTACATCTATAAATAAGTCCATGCCTTGACTCTTGGAAGATTGATGAAACATAACACAAAATTAGAGAGAGAAAAATTGAGAGCTTGGTGGCGTTTTTCTCTCCAAGAAAAACGCCACACCTCTCTTCCCTAATTGTTAGGGTTTCAACTTCTTTCTTCTTCTTGTGTTCTTCATGAATCATTCAAGGGAGCTAGCACTCAAAAGGCAAGGCAAGCAAGCCCAAAGGTTCCTAAAGATCATGTTCGTGTGGATACCGTTGGAGGCTCTACACTTGGAGGGCTTTTCATGGTAGATCAACACCTTCATCAAATAGGATCTTGCCCTTTGAAGCATAGAAACCTTCTATGCTTGAGGTATTTGTGCTAAACACCCTTTAATCGTATAGATTACATCAAAGAGATCCATGGCTAAGGTAATAAATTTTTAAATTTTCCGCTGCGTTACTCCCCTTATTACCTTACATAAGTGACGTGCTCCCATAGGCACCACATCACATAAAACCTTATCTTTGTAGGCTCCAATGGTGAACTCGACCTCAACTTGCTTGGTCACCTTCAATTCATCACTATCCCTCACCCACTGCAGTCTATAAGGCTTGGGATGCTTCACTGTTTTCAAACCAAGCTCATCTACCAACAATGAATTCACATATTAGTACAACTACCAGAGTCAACGGCAATGCCACATACCTTGTCCCCAATGAAACATTGAGTATGAAAGATTAATTCTTTTTGCACATCAGGTCCAGCTTCCTTAGGGTGCTCATCTGAAAATTTTCTTGTGAAAAGAAGCTCTCCCTTGTCAGTTTCGCAGCTAATAGTGTAAGGTAATAAGGGGAGTAACGCAGCGGAAAATTTAAAAATTTATTACCTTAGCCATGGATCTCTTTGATGTAATCTATACGATTAAAGGGTGTTTAGCACAAATACCTCAAGCATAGAAGGTTTTCTATGCTTCAAAGGGCAAGATCCTATTCGATGAAGGTGTTGATCTACCATGAAAAGCCCTCCAAGTGTCGAGCCTCCAACGGTATCCACACGAACATGATCTTTAGGAACCTTTGGGCTTGCTTGCCTTGCCTTTTGAGTGCTAGCTCCCTTGAATGATTCATGAAGAACACAAGAAAGAAGAGAAGAAGTGAAAACCCTAACAATTAGGAGAAGAGGGTGTGGCGTTTTTCTTGGAGAGAAAAACGCCCTCAGCTCTCAATTTTTCTCTCTCTAGATTTTATGTTGTGTTTCATCAATCTATCAAGAGTCAAGGCATGGACTTATTTATAGATGTAGTATCCTAGTCTTTAAGGAAACAAGAGCAATTGGAAACCAAGAAGGTTTAGGAAGCTTACCTTAAGCTAATCCTATTCCTTTAGGAAACCAATTCCAAAAGGAAACCAAATAGCTTCTTAATTCCTTTTAGGAAACTAATTTCCATCAAGACTTAGAATATTTATAATTAAGTCCTTTAAGTTAATTTATCACATAAATTAACCCCATAAGTATCATTATACTTATCTTAATAACAATTTAACCCAAAGACCATGTTCTTATTGTGTGTGACCCATTAGGTTCCATTCACGTTGGCAATAAGTACAAATTATAACTCATTAATTAATTAATTAAGAGCCAGATAAATTAACACTTTAATTTATCATTAATTCACTAATTAATTAATTTGCACTTATAGATCATGAGTGGCGTCTAGCAATGCATCATGACCACCCAAGTGAATAGGAAAGTCATATGGTAGACTACACCTATCAATGACAATGTTACCGTGTAATTAATATCCTTTCACCACACTATATCCCAATTAGTCTAAGAGTGTAGTGCGCACTCTTTAAATGACTAATTAATGATTTCTTGTTCCCGAAATATAACTTTCCATAAAAGTATAACCTTGAAACTCTTTCAAGTCATACTTTCACTTTTGCGCAAAAGATTCTTTAAGTCATATTTCAACAAGTGGCCAATCCGGGATATACTCTCCTATAATAAGGAGTGGTGAATCCTATATCGATTACTCACTATCCTTCCATGCTTCATACTATACCCAATCTCTACCGTATGGGCTACTCTTTTACGAGCACCGAGCAATAGAGTCAAAGCATAGCAATCCACACTCAAGATACCATGGTAATCTCAAGTCTAAGGATCACTTACACCATTGCCATTAAGAGTATAATTCATTAGCACTATGAATAGTAACTCTTGGCGGATCAATCCAATGAACTTGTTCTCTAACAAGCATCCACATACCAGCTTAGGTGTCGCACACCATAGTTGACGAGATCAACTACTACTTACCATAAGTAGAGGCAAAGTATGTGCTAGTCTTCCCATATTAATGATGTCCAATCTCATTAATACTACGACTAGGGATATTTAAGAATATAACTTAATGTGTAATAAGAGTCTCATCATTGTAACTCTTACAATCTCTTATACACAGTTAATATTCTATGGACTTCATCAAATAAACTAGTAATATAATAACAAGTATTAAATGACAAAGAAAATGCCACATATATAAGTATAACACGAAATAAGCGTAATAAAAATCCCAAAAACCAACTTGGTTTTAGGGCATACACTAACAAACTCCCACTTGCACTAAAACCAATCACCTATAGGTTTTAGGCCATGAGCATGACTATCATGCTTATTCTGGGACAAGTCCATGGTGAAAGGATTAGTGACACTTACATTGTGGGAACTTCCTCTATCTTTTCATCATTTGTACCAAACTATTTCCATAAATAGATGGTGGCACCTAAATACACTTTAGGATCATGGATGAGACTTTAGTTCCTTAATTAAATGATGGCTCAATTGTTTCATAAAACAATGGAAGGAACTATTCTTTATCTAACAAAGAATCCCTTGATCCATAGTAACTTCTAAAGCTACCATGTACTCGCCTTTGTTGTAGAATATGTTGTAGTAGTCTATCATAAAACGCTTTTATCCTACTACAGTTCAACGTGAACACCAATTCATCTCATGATTTTCTTATCATCCCTATTGGATTAAAAGTTTGTATCTTTAAATCCACACACTTCCTAAGTGTGATCTCCATAGTCAAGAATAGTCTTTTAGTGCTACTCGAGTACTTAAGAATATTCTTTGATAACCATCTAGTGACACTCACCAGAATTGCTCGTAACACTTAAAGCCAGAAGACATCGGGTCTCGTACATAGGATAGCATATACAAATAGAATCCTATTGCAAAAGCATACGGGATCTATTAATGCTATCAATCTCAACAAGTGTCAAAGACACATGTCTCTCGAAAGAGTAATCTCCTATCACATAGGTAAAACCCCTTCTTCGATTGCACTATGCTAAACCCTTTAGCATCTAGCCTATGTACGTGGATCTAGTGAGACCAAGCAACCTCTTGGATCTATCTATATAGATCTTAATTCCCAGAATTAGAGATTGCCTCTCCTTTAGTAAGAAATTCTTGGACAACCATATCTTTACCTTTAAAGTATGTTGTTTCCATCAACGATATGTCATCCACATATAGTATCAAGAAAATGACAATGCTCCCACTCAACTTTACATTTACACAAAGCTTGTCTTTGTTTTCGAGAAAATCAAACTCTTTGATTATCTTATCAAAACAAATGCTCCAACACCTTGACACTTGCAAGAGTCCACAAATGGACCCTTGAAGCTTGCTTACCTAATGACTATCAATGGAAGTGAAGGCCCAAGGGATGTGTCATATACATACCTTTTAATTCCCGTTAAGGGATGAAGTCTTCATATCCATTTGTCATAGCCATAAAAGCAGCTATTGCAAGTAAAATCTTAAATGGATTTAAGCATGGCTATTGGTGAAATGGTTTCTTTCAAAGTCAAGCCTTTGAATTGAATCCTTTTCCATTAACCTTGCTTTATAGGTAACTACGTTACCATCCATGTCAGTCTTTCTCATAAAGACCTACTTGCACCCTATGGGTTTTATCCGATTAGGTGACTTGAGCAAGGTCTACACCTTGTTCTTGTACATGGAATCCATTTTGGATTTTATGGCATCTTGCCATGTCAAGGAGTCTACATTAGACAAAGCCTCTTCGTGACTAGTAGGTTTGTCATCATATATGACTAGTACATTATTGCTCTTGCTAATGAGAAATCTATATATCTCATATGTGAGAAATCTGTATTTCTCAAGAGTATAACGTACTCTACCAGTCTTTTGAAGATTTTGTGTACTTTGAGCTTCCGTTGCGCCTCATCAACATGTGGCATAAGCTCTAGTTCCAACTATTGATCTTTGTCAATTCATGGTTCTTGAACCTTTCAAGTTCTATCTTAGCTCCCACTGTCTCTTTTAAGAATAACTATTTTTCTAGAAAAAGACATTTCTTGAGACAAACATTTTGCTCAGGGGATTATAGAAGTGGTGTCCATTGTTTTCACAAGGATACCCCACAAATAGACATTTGTCGGAACATGGTTGAGTGTATAGGAGTTGGCGTCTAAGACAAGAACCCCTAAAATGAGGTTAGGAATTGTAGTATGGCTTCATCATAGGTTTGCACCATATCTCATAGGGTACAACTTCTCCTCTTTCACACATCATCAACAATGGTGTGTCAAGTGGAGACCATTGAGAAAGAATCACATTCTTCTTTAATTATTTTGAAACACTTGACATTGAGTATTAGCCACATAGATCAAATCTTTAGTGTTTTAATACTCTTGTCAACTTGTTTTTCTTACTTCAACTTTAATGACTTTGAACATTTCAAAGGCCATGGATGCGTGTATCATATGATACACATAATCATATCCCATATGATCATCCATGAAAGTGATGAAGTATGATAAACAACCTCTAGCATGGATCGACATTGGGCCAAAAACATCTATATGTTAAAGTTCTATGAGGATCACTAGCACATTCACCTTTTTCAAATAAAAGGTGTTTTGGTCATCTTTCAAAGTAAATGAGAATCACATGTCTCAAACGATTCATAATTGAATGAGTCCAAGTACACAACTATTATGTAATTTGGAAGTGCGTTTCTCATTCACATGACCAAGTCTATAATGCCAGAAGGATAGTTGTTTCAAAATATAGAGTTTTTGTCTATGTTTGAGAATGGACTTATCAAGGTCTAGGATTTGTAAAACGTTGTTTTAGTGATCTAATACCACAAAGAACACCATTACGTAAAAGAACAGTATATATTCTCTTTTGTAATGGTAAATCTTTTCACATTTAATGTGAATTGATTTCATGTTCTTTTGTAAGTATCACAACATAATAACAATGTTTTAAATTCTAGAACAAGCCCAGTTGGTAAAGAGTGTATAAGTCTCTACAACGAGTGTAGCAACTCTTGCTCCATTCATCACACGTAGTTTGACTTTCTCTTTCCTTATTGTCTACCATGCTTTAAGACCTTGCACATTTTTGCAAATATGGGATCTATATCCAGTATCTTATACCCAATGGTCTTAATTAGTAGATGAATTTATCTCAAATATAAACATACTTAGAAGTAGAAGCTTCACTAGGCCTCTTTAACTTCTTAGTATTGAAACGAGCCTTACAATTCCCTTTCCAATAGAATTGGAAACATGTGCCCTTAGACTTGTCCATTTTGATCACACCTTTAAGCTTTGTCATAGCTACTTGGTCTTCTCAAGACCACGCTAGGTTTTACCCTTGACAAGCAATAAAGTGCCCCTTTCTTCCTTGATAGATTACTCTTAGATATCTCATATCTAATGGTCCTAGATTGTGTATCAACAACTCTTTGAGATGCACAATCACAGACAAAAAGATCTATCAATTTGTGCTACTTTTATAGCTTAGGAATTATAGATGACATTATGATATAAGTAGCAATATCATTATCATCTTTTATGCATCTTGTATGCACATTGTTTCCTAACTATAATTGTCACTATAGGACAAGTGGAAGTGGGTATCAAGGACATAGCCAATTGTGCTTAAGAACTATTCTCAAGTCTTACACTAGTCCAAGAAAATCGTATATAATGGAGATATAGGGTGATAAGTGTGTTCATGTGTACATTCATTCTACAACAAAGTGAAAAGATAGTACAAGTATTTGTTTCATGTTATAATTGCAAACCAAAAATGTGGGCTTCGAATTTATTTGGTTTGCTCCCACTATTTTACTTCAAATCAATAACCCTCAATCTATTGATTCGGGAATCCATTGGAGATTCCTAGTGGGCTAGGATCCCATCTAATTAACTTTGGGTTTGACGGAGGCCAATGCCCCAAAGGTAACTTCGATTAGGTAGATAACTTTTATCAATCACAACTCTTGTGACTCCTAGATAGTTGGGTATCAACTCTTGATATTCACATCTTATGTGTTTCCCAACATTGCCTCAAAAATATCATAACATTGACGGAGGCCAAACTCGTTATGTATTTTTGTTAAGTCATACCCATTATTCAGAGATCACATCTCATAGCAAGAACATATTCCGAGTAAGGTGACCTTGACGGAGGCCAACGTGTCAACACTTAATAAGGAACTCTTCGTTTTTGCTATAATAATGGAAGGCAACTTGTATATATTGACTTAATATCGCCTCAAAAACACCATAGCCTTGATGGAGACCAACAAGTTAAGCATTTTTGTTAAGTCAGACCCATTATTTGGAGATCATATCTCATAGTAAAAAACATGCTCTAGGTAAGGTGACCTTGACGGAGGCCAACAGTGTCAACACTTAGCAAGAACTATGATTTTTACTACAATAATGGAAGGCTAGTGACTTAATATTTTATTTGAGGGATTTTTATTTTAATTATACAATATATAGTCTCATCATAGCATGTAATTAAAATATATCGACATATAAAATAAAAACATGCACAATAAACCGTGGATGATTATGGACTTTACTAAGATATTTTCCTCGAGCCTTAAGGAAAATATATGGTCAAATTCCTAAGGGATGTGATCAACTCCTTGATGCATTCCTTGGGAGGTCTTCAACTCTTGATGAGCCTCCATGGTTGCTCCTTGGTTCCATCTCCATCTTCTTTGTACATTACACATGTAATTCTATTCTAAACAATTTAGAAAATTAAAACCTAACTCTAACCTACACAATGTACATTACATGTATTGACTAAGAAACCTCGAGTTACATTCGAGGGGAGTTAGGTGAGAAGAGAATTACATGAGAATAATAGAGAAGGCAGGACAGCGCAGGCCCTATTTTAAAAACCAATACAAGCCAACCATCAAAATTGATAAAAATTCAACCATTCAATCACATTGGTCATAGTCCATAATCATCCACCATGCCATCATAATATTTAACAATTAAATAAATTACTTTATTTAATTCTAGTCATAAATCACATGGTCTAATTTAATTAGATTAATATTCTTGAATTTATTTGTCTCAAAAATAAAGTTATAGAAGGTGTAGGTTTCCAAAATTTAACTTTCCAAATATTAACAATTAAAATTGGAAAGTGTTTTATAGAGAAAATTCCAAAAATTCGCGTTTTCCAAAAAATAGGAAAAATCTCGCTAGAACTCTGCCAGCAAACCGTGGGACAAACCGTGCGCGGGTTCATCCGCGGTTTACAAACCGTGGGACAAACCGTGCGCGGTTTCATCCGCGGTTTGTTGACAGAACATACGAGTTTTTAACCGTGGGTAAAAACGCGCGCGAGTTTTCGCGCGGTTTGTGTCCAGAAAATACGATCTTTGAAATTCTTTGGTCTTTTTCAAAACTCTTTTGAATCAAAACATGTTAAAACCCTTTTAGCACGTAAAAATAATTTAGAAACCTTGAATACAACCATAAGAACTCATCTTAATTATTTAAAACACTTTTAAACAATTAAGAACTTATCTTAAAAATCAAACTCTTGATTTTTCTAAAACAATTTTGAGACAAATTTCATCAAGAACAAACCATCCATATTTATGACAATTAAATAAACACAAATCATATAGATATAATCAAAGGAGGCTCTGATACCACTGTAAGGTAATAAGGGGAGTAACGCAGCGGAAAATTTAAAAATTTATTACCTTAGCCATGGATCTCTTTGATGTAATCTATACGATTAAAGGGTGTTTAGCACAAATACCTCAAGCATAGAAGGTTTCTATGCTTCAAAGGGCAAGATCCTATTCGATGAAGGTGTTGATCTACCATGAAAAGCCCTCCAAGTGTCGAGCCTCCAACGGTATCCACACGAACATGATCTTTAGGAACCTTTGGGCTTGCTTGCCTTGCCTTTTGAGTGCTAGCTCCCTTGAATGATTCATGAAGAACACAAGAAGAAGAAAGAAGTTGAAACCCTAACAATTAGGGAAGGAGGTGTGGCGTTTTTCTTGGAGAGAAAAACGCCACCAAGCTCTCAATTTTTCTCTCTCTAAATTTTGTGTTGTGTTTCATCAATCATCCAAGAGTCAAGGCATGGACTTATTTATAGATGTAGTATCCTAGTCTTTAAGGAAACAAGAGCAATTGGAAACCAAGAAGGTTTAGGAAGCTTACCTTAAGCTAATCCTATTCCTTTAGGAAACCAATTCCAAAAGGAAACCAAATAGCTTCTTAATTCCTTTTAGGAAACTAATTTCCATCAAGACTTAGAATATTTATAATTAAGTCCTTTAAGTTAATTTATCACATAAATTAACCCCATAAGTATCTTATACTTATCTTAATAACAATTTAACCCAAAGACCATGTTCTTATTGTGTGTGACCCATTAGGTTCCATTCACGTTGGCAATAAGTACAAATTATAACTCATTAATTAATTAATTAAGAGCCAGATAAATTAACACTTTAATTTATCATTAATTCACTAATTAATTAATTTGCACTTATAGATCATGAGTGGCGTCTAGCAATGCATCATGACCACCCAAGTGAATAGGAAAGTCATATGGTAGACTACACCTATCAATGACAATGTTACCGTGTAATTAATATCCTTTCACCACACTATATCCCAATTAGTCTAAGAGTGTAGTGCGCACTCTTTAAATGACTAATTAATGATTTCTTGTTCCCGAAATATAACTTTCCATAAAAGTATAACCTTGAAACTCTTTCAAGTCATACTTTCACTTTTGCGCAAAAGATTCTTTAAGTCATATTTCAACAAGTGGCCAATCCGGGATATACTCTCCTATAATAAGGAGTGGTGAATCCTATATCGATTACTCACTATCCTTCCATGCTTCATACTATACCCAATCTCTACCGTATGGGCTACTCTTTTACGAGCACCGAGCAATAGAGTCAAAGCATAGCAATCCACACTCAAGATACCATGGTAATCTCAAGTCTAAGGATCACTTACACCATTGCCATTAAGAGTATAATTCATAAGCACTATGAATAGTAACTCTTGGCGGATCAATCCAATGAACTTGTTCTCTAACAAGCATCCACATACCAGCTTAGGTGTCGCACACCATAGTTGACGAGATCAACTACTACTTACCATAAGTAGAGGCAAAGTATGTGCTAGTCTTCCCATATTAATGATGTCCAATCTCATTAATACTACGACTAGGGATATTTAAGAATATAACTTAATGTGTAATAAGAGTCTCATCATTGTAACTCTTACAATCTCTTATACACAGTTAATATTCTATGGACTTCATCAAATAAACTAGTAATATAAATAACAAGTATTAAATGACAAAGAAAATGCCACATATATAAGTATAACACGAAATAAGCGTAATAAAAATCCCAAAAACCAACTTGGTTTTAGGGCATACACTAACAAATAGGACCTTGACCATCACTTCCTCCCTCCAGTGGTGGCATCTTCTGATCATCTGAAAAAGCACTCTCTATGCCTCCTCCATCCAACACGATCATAGTCCTAGTGTTAGGACACTAGGATGCCACGTGTTCACATCCCTAGTACTTGAAGCACTGGATGTCATGTGTCCTCATAGGTGCCTTCATTTGCCCTTTGCCATCACCCATGCCCTCCTTTGGCTTGCTCAAGTCCTTGGGCCTCTCATCTTTGTCCCTCCTATTATATCAGCCAGTCCTCCCATAAGAAGACCCTGAACCACCTCTCCTCCTCGCTTTGAGTTGCTTTTCTACAATCTCTACCTTCTGAACCAAGTCCTCCAACTCCACATAGGATTGCAACTTAACAACCTCTCGAATATCTTGATTTAGGTCAGCCAGAAATCTCGCCATTGTGGCCTCTTGATCCTCTACTACATTGGCCCGAATCATCGCCATCTCCATGTCCTTGGCGTACTCGTCTACACTCCTACTTCCTTGAGTCAATAACTGCAGCTTCTGATGTAACTCTCAGTAGTAGTGATTAGGTACGAACCTCTTCTGCATGATTGTCTTCATCTCCAACCATGTGCAGACAGGTTGCTCTCCACATCTTCGTCTGGTAGTGGTCAACTGGTCCCACCACACACTAGCATAGTCTGAGAACTCCACCGTAGCAAGCTTAACCTTCCTTTCTTCGATGTAATGGTGGCAGTCAAATGCGTGCTCTACCTTTCGCTCCCATTCCAAGTATTGTTCTGGATCACTCCGGCCCTAGAAGGTTGGGATTTTCATTTTAATGCTCCCAATGTTGCCATCACGAGCCTGTTCTACTCTTCTAGGCCTCCTATCAGCCCCCATCTCATCATTAGAATATCTAGATTCAGCCAACGGTGATCTCCTCCGGTGACTTCTGTGGCTACTCCTTGACCTCGAATGTGAATAACCTCGCCTCTCTAGTCGCTCACACATAGCTTCCATGGTTTGCCTCATACCCTGGATGCTAGCATTCATGGTCTCAGCAAAATCCCTAAGGTCAAATGCCTTAGATTCTCCTTCGTTAGACATGATGAATTTTGAACAAATAAAAGGGATTGAAAGAAAAAAAATGGGTAAAGATTCAACTAAGGTAGGAATTTCTACAAAGAGAATACTACCCAACACTAACACTCACAACCCAAGACAAAAAATTGGACAAAAAAAATTTTGGATGAATAGTAACTCAGGTGAACAGTGCCTATGAATAGTACCAAGTGAGCAGTGACGCTACAGTGACACAAAATTTTTTTTTTTGAACAATGGGATAAGACTTTTGATGATTTTTGTTAACGAATAGTCAACAAATCACTAATAATCAATAACCCAATCAATAAAAGCACAAAAGACACGAATCTTCTAGGGTTTTTAGACGCCCTGAAGCAAAGACAGCACAAAGAACGCAAAGGATATCGCAAAAACTTGCAGAAATTAGAGAAAATATTGCAAAATATTTAATTAGAACGACAGAAACTACGAGGTAACAATAAACCCACAAAAATTACCACAAATACATAAGATCCCAAATAAATAGGAAACCCTAAGGGTGGAATTAATTAAATAGGGAAAACACAAGAACTACTGCAGGACATTGACAAAAAGAATAAAGATAAAAAGATATATCCAATCTCAAAGAATCGGAATTCAAGAGATGGATTGAATACACCTGATACCAAGAACCCAGAAGCTCTGATACCAATTGATGCGATCTGTCCCAAGACCCCTCGTTAATCACCTAACGGGAACCTTCGTGAAGAACGCAATCCACAGGAAAACCCTCCCAAAGGATCGTTCTTGTATGTCTAGAAACAACCTAACCCCAATTCTACCCAAGAATTGAAACGAGATTGATAAAAGATCCCAAATCCTAACCCCACACGTTGGTTAGAACTCAAGGATATCGAAAGAACTCACGAATCACTCGTAGAATTCACAAGCCTCACAAAGAGAACCAAAGAGGGAAAAACCTCATAAATTTTTATTCAATATCAACGTTATGTAAAACAATGATAGAAATTAGCGTTATATAGGCAAAAACACCCTAAACTACTGATATGGAAAGTAACTAGTCTATTACAAGTAAAAAACTAAGTAAAAACGCGTAAAACAAAAGAAATCGCAAACTTTCGGATGAAGTCCGCGGCACGGCCTTCCTCGTGCCCTTAATCAGAAGGTTTTGCAATGCTGAGCTGATATCCGTTTCGCTACACTATGGATACTTTAGGCAAGTGCACCTATCGTTTCCAGTAGTATAGTGTACAGGAGTACCGAGTATCGTATCCCACAGGGACTATGTGAGTACTAGTACTAACTTCTTTCTATTATCTAACCTCACAAAGTGAATGACGAATTAAATGAAAATACAAATTAGCTAAAACTAATTATCTAACTAAATGACAATATAGAATTTAGTAGAGAGAATGGACAAAAGTAGAGGTGAATTTAGATGAAGAATTCCCCTAAACCAACATGCCAAGACTCTAACTTGATTAATGATTAACCCAATTGCTTAGACCCTAGAATCCCTAATGTGAATTATATCCTTTCTCAAGTGAAACAATTCCTACCTTCTCGGTTGATTAATTGGAATCTCTTCTCAATTAAAACCCCTAAAAGATGCAATTTCTAATCAATGGACTCTATTTGTAGTTGAGCTTTAATCCTAAAACTCAACTTAGGAAGAACTCATGTAATTCCTATCTCTAGCAATTCATTCAAGTTCTCTCTATTCATAAAGTGATCTAATCATATGTGCAATCTCTCGATATACCCATACAAAATCAATACTTGAATTGAAGGATGCATGCAAATCCCAATCCAAAACACAAATAAACTCATGAATAAATCTAAGAACAAAGTGGGTCTTTCATTAAGCCAAGAATAAAATTATAGACATAAGAATTTAGGGTTCATCCCATCTAAATCATAAACTCAATTCATAATTACAAGAATAAAATTAACAAAAGACAAGAAAGAAAGAGAAAGCTCATTCTCATGCAGCCCCCTTGAATCCTCCCTTGCATCTTGATAAAATCTTCTTGCTTTCACCATTGAAGCCCTTGAGTTGTCCCTCTACTCTTGCTTTCTCCTCCCTACATCACTCTAGATGTGCCAAATGTGTGTTTTCGAGGTGTCTGCGGCGTGTGTGTGTTTTCTCCCCAGTTAGGGTTCTATATTCCGTCAAAATGGCCAGTTCAGCTGCTAAATACGATGCAGATTCTGTGAAGAAACCGCGGCATAAACCGCGCGCGGGTTGTCAGCGCGGGTTGTTCACTTAACTTCTGAATGGAAACCGCAGCACAAATCGCGCGCGGGTTGTCATGCGGTTTGTCTACGTCAGATTTGACCTCAAAGGCAGCCGAATTAGCTTTTCCTTAAAACACAAAAGTTGTAGCCTCTTGAGATAGCTTTCCAAAACATCAAAAATCACGTCATTTAGAGCTCTGTAGCCAGAGATGTACTCAAAATACTAAGAACTGGTCGGAACAGCCTCGCAGTGCAAATGTGCTTCAGTAACTTGGGATTTTGACCATTGAAACGTGAGAACTAGACTTTGATGTCTTCGTATGAATTGTAGAAAATTGTCTTAGCTTCAAAATACTTCAAGATTCATCCCAATCCAATAGTCTCTAGCTCTAGATATGACCAAAATACTGAAATATGTCCAAGCTGCCAAACTGTTTCCATTCCAATTCTTCTTCGCCTATTTCTTCATTGCACTCCAATCAATTGAAATCGAGTTGAAGCTATCAAAACCCTACAAAATGGTGTAAAAACACTTTTAAATCATACATTTACACAATTTGGCATTAAAATCATAAAAGAGAAGAAATAGCTAAGAAATAGAGAAAAACTCATGGAAAACCCTAAAAACCTAACCTAAAAAAACTAGTTCACTTTAGCACTTATCATGAGCCATGGGCATCCTGAAGTGAGCCGTGGCCACGTCTCGCCTTTCACTGCCCATGACTCACCACCAGCAATCATTTTTGGCTTCTTTTGTTTCCTATCCACCAATGTACTCTTCCTCATCTTTGATGGCCTCTTCCTCCTGCACTTTTTATCCATTCTTGATGCTTCTAAGCCTCCATTAAGGGTTGGCAAAGGCCTCTGCTTCGATGATGCTCCTGAAACAATATGAATGCATTTATCAACTTGAGCTTTGGCTTCTAGGATCCTATCAATGTTCCTACTCACGGAGGGAGGAACGGCATGTACGCCACTGCTTTCCATGTTAGTAGGCGACTATTTCTAGTCGGATCACACAAATGTCCTAAATTCTAAGTGAGATGCAACTTAAATGTCATGCATTTGAAGATGCATCAAAATAATAAATAATAGTAATAATAATAAAAATCATGCAGAATGGAAAGAAAACTAAAATTGTGTGAAGTGGGATATGAAAATGCACACGAGTGCACCTAATACTTACATGCCCTAAGGGTCTAGTGTTGAACTAGCCCTTTCTAGGGATTCCCACTAGCATTGGACTAGCGGGGAAATGACAAAGCCACAACTAGCGTTGGACTAGTGTGGTGACGAAATAAAACTTGATAAAACATGAATAAAAGCAATAAAGCATAAATTGAAAGCAAATAAACATAAAAAGACATATAAGATTACATAGGAGCACATAACACGTAAGCATGATATCTAGATGCAAAACCCTAAAGAAAGTGGTAAAACATACAAGCACGCAAAAGCACACAAGCCCTAACTATTACATCGGGGATTTAGTTACAATTTTTAGGGGTGAAAAAGTAAAACTACCTATCTATTACATTTATCTATCTCAATACACAATTTTGCTAAAATATAAGAAACGTAGCCTAACTATTACATTGACTATCTAAATACAAAAATATTACACCTTTTGCTAAAATAATAATAATAAAGAAATAATAAAATTTAAGATTAAATAGCATAAAAGAAATAAATATACAAAGAGGATGCGAAATAGGAAATGTATGAATAAAAATGCATAACAATCACGTAAGGCACATTGGAGCATATAAAGAAAGTTAACGAAAAGTAGGAATACCTCTTGAAGACCCAGTACAAATACTAATCAAAATGAACAAACAAAGTCAAGGCATCTCGATATAAACAAACAAAACCTAAAATATATAAGTATTGGCAAATTGTGATAGAAAAACAAATTCTAGCAAAAAGGGGGCTAGTTATAAAATTTTATAAAACTTAAGGTGCAAAAATTATAAATTCACAAAATCTAAAGAGGTAGAAATACAAAATTAAAGTAAACTAGGGGGATAAAACAATAATTCTAGCAACTTATGGGACATAACTGCAATTAACCAAGACTTAATTGAAAGATTAAACTTGGGGGGTCAATCTATAAACATTAGGACTTAATTGCACAAAACAAAAAATATTGGGGGCATGCCAATAATATTCAGAACTTAAGAACTAAAATGCAAAAGTCCAAATGCATTACTCGGACATAAAATTCAAGTGTCTGACTAAATTAAGCAAAAATCTAAATTAATGAACTAAACTAAATTGTCCACCAAATTGATTGACTTAATGGAAACTAATCAGAACAAACAAAAAAGGAAAAAAGAAAAAGAAAAAAAAAAAGAAAATTGATCAAGTTGAAGAAACTAAACCACATCCTTAACTGAACATGATAAGTAATAAACTTACCAATATTATTAGACATATTATTATATATTTTAGAAGATATTTTTATTATAATTATAGTATTTTTGGTTGCAAATGGCTCATTTTTCAACAAGTAATGAGAATTAGGGTTTTTACCGGAATTAAGTTTTTTTAGGCCAAATTTTTATATGAGCAAATTAATGCACAATTCTTATGTATAATTGCAGGTTCATCATACTAAAACTTCTTTTGGATCAATTGGAGTTAAGGAAGATCAAATTTGATGGTGATTCAAAGAGTTAAGGTTGATTGAACAAACTTAAAGGAACAATTGTGCAAAATAATGGAAAAGCCCAATTCTTCACCAAAAGGCTTGGAAATACGTGAAAAATGCCTGCACACATCAGGTCTAGTTCAGCAAAAATCAGAAAATCAAGTGGGGGCCACAGGATGTGATCTGCGTCTGGCAATACGCGGATGAACAGCCGCGTATCGCCAAACACGTATCGCATTTCGGCTGGACTTTCTAGGGCATCAACTTGCATCCTTTTCCAGCTGGTTTTGGTAGACATTTTCAGATGAAGATAGGATTCTGCAAGTGAGAGAAAACATTGGAAGCATAAATGAAGACTTTTGTGCCCATTTGAAATCCCCAAGCAAATTTTCATCATTTCCATGCATTAATGATTCATGCAAGTTGGAAAATGACTTGAGGAACATTTATCTATAAATAGAAGTCATTTGTAAAGTAAAAAAAAAAAAAGAAGTTTGAGGAGTAGATAGTAGTTATAATCCAAAATTTTGTATTTAGCTTGGTAGAGAATTAGTAGAATTCTCTTAATCCTTCAATAGAGTGGTGACGAACATTGTAAGAGACTTTTGTAGTGTAATCTTTTGAAGGTGAATAAAGAAGAGGACTAATTCTCATATTGGTTGAACAACTCTCAAACTCTTCCTCTTTTACTTTCAATAGTTGCCATGAATTCTATCTTTGAAGTTGAACTTTTAGTTATTTCATTAACCATGTTGAACTAAAGGCTTCATCTAGATCACAGATGAATCTAATGAATCATCAAACATGATTTAACTTATTGCACTTACTAAGCTTGCATTTGTTTGTTTACTTGTTCAAGTCTTAATACTTGTTTTTACATGGCTAACTTAAACAAGTCATTTAGTTGCTACTTGACATTGAGAGATGCTCGTAACAATGGAAAATGAACAAGTAATGCTTAAGTTCTTCATATGAGAATAATGAATGCTTAAGTGAATCACCACAATTCATGTTATCATAAGATTTCATCATGAGAATAGTTGGAATCTTGTCATTTCATAGAGAAATCTAGTTATGACACATATGGAAATGGATTCTAAACAAAGCAAGATAACACTTAGTAGGTAATTCATACTTGGTTCATTATTGGATTCTATGTTCTTGGCTTCTTTGTATTGAATTCTACACAAGTTCTCAACCATATATCTACTATATTGAAGGGATCCCAATCACTCTCATTTTCATTAATGTTTGGATATTAAAAGTTAGTAAAAAAGCCTTAGTAATTGCACCTATTTGATTCGTCGTGGGATTCGACACCTAATACTCCAAATACTATAACCGACCCGTGCACTTGTAGAATAAGTTGTGAGATTAGGTTTTTATTACTTGATTTGTGTGTTTTTGTTTATAATTGTTATACCTAATCTACACCACGTCAGAACACAAGAAAACAAATTCAAACCCAAATTTCTCAATCGGATTTGGCATCAGAAGCTTCAAGACTTTTTCTAAAATCAAATTACCCAAAATCTCAAAAATTCGTGTTCTTTTCTCGTTCTCTCTATCTCATGCTCTCTCCTTAAACTCTCTTTGTTCTCTTTGTTTCATTCTTTTATTTTTTTTTAATTTCTCTCTTCTTCCTTCTGCTTTCACTCTCTTTATTTTTCTTTTTCTCTACTCCAGCCTTCTATTTTCTTGTCTCGACTGTTCTCTTTTCCCCGCTCATTCTTTGATTTCTTTTCTTTCTTTATCTCTATTTCTCTCTTCAATTCTATCTTTGTTTGTCATCTTCCAACTCTCTTTCTCTGTTTCTTCTCTCTATTTCTCCCTTTCTAGACTTCTCCAACTCATTTTCTCTAATCTCCCTTCGTCTTCCTCTCTCTCTCAATTTTTTTCTATTTCAGTCCGATTTCAAAATCAACAGAGGGGGCTGCGGATTACTAGTTTTCATAGGTAAGGCTCGGAGTGCTGGAGAATTTTGGAAGGCTTATTTGGTTCTGATTTGGACTAGTGAGAGTGATAGTTAGATGGTGTAGCAATGGTGGCTGTTCAAAATGAATTTGGGGCTACTAGTATTGTGGGCTGTTTATAGTGGCGACGGATGAATGTGTGTGGTGGTTTGTGGCTTTGATAGGCTGTGATGGCCAATTGGAAGTCGATGGATGGTAAAAACAAGGTCTGACTTGGGGTTGTGTGTTTGTTGTTCTTTTTGCAGGTTTGGGGAGACGTTGTTGATAATAGGGGAGTTGGAGGTTTAGGGCTACGATGGGTTGGATTGAGTTAAGGCTGATGTTGGCTGCTGTATATGGTTGGTTCTTGGTGAGTAGGTGATGGATTCTGGGGGTTTGAATGATGGTAGACATGGCGTTGATGTTACTGATGGTTGTGGGAATTGAGGGTAATTGTAACAGGGAAGGTGGATTTGGTTGGGCCATTGGTGATTTGCTTGTATGTGGCAGTTGCATGGGATTCGATGGAGCTGATTGTTTGATGTTTGTTTCTTTCTGCAGGTTGTGGGGTATTTTTGGTTCTTTTTTTTTCTTTTCTTTTTTTTTTTGCCAGTTGTGGTTTTCTAGGCGCTGGTAGATGGTGGAGGGGAGGTATGGGCATTGACAGTGGTCTTGGCTATGTGTTTGGCAGGGGAGGAATGGTGGACTGGTGGTGGTAGACGGTGGGCACTGGCTTGGGGTTTGCGTGGAAGGTGGAGTTGCTTCTGGCAGCGAGCTTTTTTTTTTTTTTTTTGTGTGTGAATTTGCAGGTTGTTTGGTAGCTTGCCTAGTGGTTGTGTGCAAGTTGGTAGGGGAAGATGGACACTTTGAGTTGGCTGTGGGCTGATTTGGACTGATTCTTTTAGATGATTTTGGGGCTGCAAATGTAACACCCTAGAAAATGCACATATAAGAAGCATTTTTTTTATTATTTAGGGTTAAGTGCTAATCTTAGAATTATTAGTTGGGAGATTTCTTGAGTTAAGTAAGTTAATTAGTTAAGATTTTCATTCTAAGCAAGAACACTTAGGTACTAAAGTTAGAATAATTTCTCTTGACCATTTAACTTATAGTAGTGTTTAAATTTTTACTAGTTCATTTCATTATTTTCTAGTCTTTTGACTACTTGAAATTTTGCTCAATTTTATTCAAAAGTTTCACTTATTTTCTTACCTTATTTTTTTTTTTCCCTTGGCCGAAATTTTTCTCTCTCTTTTCTTTCTTTCTTGGCCGAAATTCTCTTTCTTTTCTTTTCTTTTCTTTAGGCGAAATTCTTCTTTTCTTTCTTTCTTCATGTGGCCGGTTCTCTCTCCCTAATTTACCCTATTTGTGTTTTAATAATTTATGTTTCTTTATTGTTTATATTAAGTGATTAGAGTTGATAATTTTAACCAATTAAATTCAACCAAGTTATCACACTTTGCATAAAAATCTCACTTTTTGCTTTACTCTTGTGGGCTTTTTATTGGCTACCCATTTTTCCACCTTTTCTTCATTTCTTTTCCATTTTTCCTAGACTATTTCTTTCTCTTTTTCTCTCACTTTGGCCGGCCCTCTTCATTCTTCTTCTTTCCCCATTTTTGCTCTCAACTTCTTGGACTTTCATCTCTCAAATTGGAACAAATCCACCATAGGAAGTGGACTTCTATCTTTTCTAAGCAAAATTCTAAGCATATCTAAGGTATTTACCATGAACCTACCTTATTAATTTCATGTTTTAATTAGTTTTTATTCAAGTTTAATACCAAGTTCTTGTTAAGATTACTTGAAGAAATTAGTTAGAACTTGATATGTACTTGTTAGATAAAGTGTTCTTGTGGTTAAATAGACTAGTATGTGGTATTGGAACCTTGAAATTTCATGAAGAACATGTTATTTGGGTGAAAGTTCTTGGAGCTTAATCCTTGAAATTTAGTGAGATTTTGATTGAATTTGAGTTTGGATTGAACTAAGAAGTTGTAGAACTTGATGAATTATGGGTTGGATGATTGAAATCTTGATGAAAAACAAGATTGGAAGGGCCGAAATTTAGGGGAAATAATGCCCAATTTTTGTTAGAAAAACCCTAGAAAAAACCTAGAAAACCCTAAAATAAAAACCCTAGAATGAAAACCTAAACCCTAAACCCTAAACCCTAAACCCTAGAAAAAAAAAAAACCTAGAATTTAATGAGGTATTTCTTGCATTTTCTTACTAGGTTAATTAGGGTATAAATTGGGTTTTTCATTAGATTATTTCTTTCAATTTGCAGGATCCAATAGTGAGACCCGACCTTTCTACGAGATATTTTCTTAGGCACCAGGTGAGTGTCTTTATGTGTGCATGATGCATGGAATGTGATAATTTTATTTTGTGACTATTATGCTTAACTTGCAAATATTATGTGAGTACATGTGTTATTTGAGGAAAGATGTGTACTTTATCGCATCTATTCCACAATGTGTTACCCGCTTTTATTATTTAAAATGTTATTTGTGTGTGTGAGACTACCGTGACTAACGTCACTGTTATTTCACGGTTAGTCAACCGGGCTGCAAGTGGGAGGACATAAGGTGCTGGGTGTTTTAGGGTGTGATGTTCTTTCCTTTTGAGTTGTGAATCCTCAAAGAGGCCAACTCCGGAATGAACTTTCTTGATTGTGTGTTGGCCCTCCAGGGTTGAGATTTTTCTCCCCCGGATGTGGTAGCTTGTACGGAGGTTATAAGGTGATTGGCGGTTAGGGCTTGTGATTGATAAAACTGATATGTTCCTTGATAAAGACCTGAGCTATTATCTCGGTCCAAATATCGTGGCTACATGATCAGTACCTGCTCCTCTACGGTTAAGCTTGCTTCCGTAGTTGAGCCCTGTATCCGCCAGTGACTACATGTGAATTAAATTGCTCATATATTGTTTATTTAATTTATTGATTATTTTAATGACCTGAAATCATGAGTGCTTGGTATGATTGCATGAATTGGACATTCACTGGGCTATTATAGCTCATTCCATTTTATTTGTTTTCCTTTACTCAGGTCAACTGAAAAATTAAAGCTGGACCAACTGGTTTTTGGGTTATTCTAAGTGTTTTAGTTGTTGTAATAGTCGCACTATGTTAGGTTATTATTGTGAAAGAAATTATGTAAATTATGACTTGTAACTTTTTGATATGACTTGTATCTTTAAGTTAAATAATAAGAGTTTGTTTTATTTTATTCCATGTCCCTTCATGTTATTTTATTTTAAGTCAAGTACGTTTGGATTTTCACGTGAGTGCGTGCATCGAGCCCTGGCGAGAGCTAGGCAGGCAGTCCGCTAAGCCCTTTGGTGCGCCTCTGGGCAAGGTGGGGCTGTCACAGCAAATGGTGGGAATGAATGGTGATTAAATGGAGGTTGGTTCTAGAGTTAGTGATGGTGGAAGTTTGAGTAGTGATTTTGCTTTAAAGACTTGAAGAATGGTGGTTTGGGTGGCAGTGGAGAGGGTATTCTAATGAAGGCACTGGGGGTTCCATGTGGTTGGACAGTGTGGTGGTGTTGTGAGCTTGGTGGTTGAATGATGGGGGTAGGAAGAGTTGTGATTTTGGCCTTATTTTGAGTGATTGTTTGCAAGTAGTTATGGTTGTGGGTTCAGGGGCTACTCATGATTGGTGGCGTTGTTAGGTGGTGATGAGTGGAAAGGCGGTGGTGGAAAGAAAGGGGATAGAGACGGTGGAAGAAATGCAACCCAGAAGAAGAAAACCAGAAACAAAAATAGAAGAAAAAAGAACCCAGCAAATAACAAAACATAAACACAAAAAAGAGAAAACAAGAAAAATCTAGAAAATACTTTCAAGGAAAAGAAAAAGAAAAGCAAAACCCTAAAGTTCATAACAATAACAAGATTCATGCAATTTTTTATGTCAAATAAATGTAAAAAGAGAAGTAAGTAACTAAGGTAGTGTTGCATCCTAAAAATCGTAAATAAAAGGTACTGGAGGGGTCGTGACTGTCATGTCCTGAAAAGACGGTCTGGTCTGGTCACCCTTTTTGAAAAGATAGAATTTTGAAAAAAAATGGTACGTGTGTGAGAAAAAATCGTGTTTTAGTGAAAAAGTATTATTTTAATAGAAAATGGTATTTTAAAAGAAAATAAGGCCAGGACTAAAAAAGTGCCATAGTTTTGGCCAACTAATTTTGAAAAATGGTTTTATTTTAAAAAATGAAGTCGCCACTTTATACTGAGATAGGGTGTACCCAGTTACCTGAAAAAATCGTTTAAACAAAACAAAAGGTAAAATTTTAGAAAAATTATTTAAAATCCTTTTCCGACTTCGGTCTATGAAAAACGAGAGAAAAGGATCCAGAAGTCACATTTGAAGAAAGGGAAGGCAAAGGCTAGCACCTAAGGCACCCTTTCTACCTAGCCGAGGCTAGTTGCGAGGTGTAATCAAAATTTCTTAAATTAACCCTAAGTTCTATCACGTTTGGATGTATCTAAATGAATGCAAATCCTAAGTCTAAATCTGGGTATCGAGAGGGTCAAAATGTCCCGTCGAGGCTGGGCTGAGATTATCGCATTAATTGCGAAACCTGAGTCGAGGCGTTAAAGGAGTCACGAGTGTGTATGTAAAATGCGATGCAAAAAGAAAAAAAAATAGTAATAGGTAATAAGTGGTCGAAGAAAGTAGGTATGCAACATAATGGGTACGGGAGAATAATAACTCGTGACTGAATGTTCCGACTTACGGAGGGAGGAACGACATGTACGCCACCACTTTCCACGTGAGTAGGCGACTATTTTTAGTTGGATCACACAAATATCCTAAATTCTAAGTGAGATGCAACCTAGATGTCATGCATTTGAAGATGTGTCAAAAATAAATAAATAATAGTAATAATAATAATAATAATCATGCAAAATGGAAAGAAAACTAAAAATATGTGAAGTGGGATGTAAAAATGCACACGAATGCACCTAACACTAACAAGCCCTAAGGGTCTAGCGTTAGACTAGCCCATTCTAAGAATGTCCCACTAGCATTGGACTAGCAGGGAAGCGAGAAAACCACAACTAGCGTTGAACTAGTGTGATGACAGAACAATAAAGCTAACAAAAGCACGCATTAAAATAGTAAAACATTAATCAAAGAAAATAAGCATATACAGATAGACAAGATCACATAGGAATATTTGTTGTGGATAAAGCAAAAATATCGACTGCCAAACCTATTTGTCACCACAAGACTTTTAGTAACTGGACTCTTTGTGATGACTTAGTGACGACCCCAAATTTTGTGGCTATAACTATGAGTGACAATTTTATGACTTTTAGTGACAACAATTCTCCCGACTAAAACCCCAAAATTTTGTAATGCTAGGCCGTTTAGATATGTACTTCATACATACTTATTCTGTCCAAAATTAAATATTTTAATTAAACTTGTGAGTATTAAAACGGAAATAATTAAGAAACAAGAGTGAAAAACATGTAAAGTCCACTACAATAGTCAATTGAATATGAGAAGATAGATAGAAATCCATTAGTGTACATAAATTTGTATTGAATTGCAGTTATATATTTAATAAAAGAATATATTATTTGAAGTTTTATTTAAATAAAATGGACATTATTTTGGAACGAATTTAAAAGATGAAGAAGACATTCAATTTGATACTTAAGGAGTATAATTAACGCCCTGTTTTAACAAGTCAAATTATCATAACATAAATAAGGAATTTAATTCACGGATTATAAGACTTGAGTATAGTTGACTACCCTAAAGTATTTTCGTTTTAAACTTGTCCAAACTTGGTAACATAATTTGGAATTTCGGTTCACAAATTATAAGAGGGTAAGAAATTAGTATAGATGTAAAATAACATTTATTAGATGGCATACGTAAAACTTTTTATACGATTACAGTTCTTTTGATTTGCAATCACCATAATTTTTTTTTTATTGAAATCAACGTAATGTATTTTGATGCAAAGAAAAGTTACAAGACGTGTTACCAGACTCTTACCGCACTTTAAGAACTTCTAAATATTTATTTAAAGTTAATTACCAGTCGTGAATCTTGGCATCTTAGTGTCATGGCACTCTGATGACGATGAAATATATGCAAATAGAGAGCTTAAACTGCAATAAGACAACTTTCATAATTCAACTTTTGGAAATTTGGTGACAGCACTTATTGGAAGAGATAAATTTCAAAATTTTGAGGCGAAAGCAAACTTTTGGGTAGTATAGTAGCTGGTTTATGGGATTATGTGCTGTCAGTCCAAGATTTTAAATCCATATCTTGTCCTATACTTGTATTAGGAAAGGGGCACTAATCTTGTATCTTATTCAAACAATTGTTCCCCACGGCTCCATCTATCTAGTGATTTACATTTAAGGCCTCGGTCTAGATTTTTTTTTTTTTTTTTTTTTCTGACTACAGGGGGTGTCCCGGCTTTTGCCGGACTATTCCCCCTGCGGCTGTGCAGAGCCTGCCCCAGGATGCACAGCAAGGTCACCCCCAGGAGTCGAACCCCGGACCAGCCCCTAACTAGGAAGGCTGGAGCCATTCGACCACCCGAGGGGCTCCTCGGTCTAGATAACTACAACGATTTTTGACAAATGGATACGTGACTTGAAAAGAACATCTATTTTAGGTAAAGGCTTTATCAGTGGACATTGGGGAATTGAAGATGGAGACGACTATTAACATGGAGGACGCTTTGAGAAAGTTTGGGGGATCTCTTAAAGTACCATTTGTTCAGGAATTGGCTAAGGAGAAGCCAAAATCAGTTCCACCCCGTTACGTGCGTCCTGATAAAAACCAACATCCGATCGCGAACGATGCAAGTTCTTCTCAAGAAATTCCAGTTGTCGACATGCAAAGTTTGCTTAATTCTGATGAATTCACGGATTCGGAGCTTCAGAAACTTCATATTGCTTGCAAAGAATGGGGATTTTTCCAGGTAATTGTATGTATGTGTGCAAGTTTTTAAGATCAGCTAACTGTTGGATATGATGCATGTAAAGCTAAGTTGTGTGGGCACAAACCTAGCATACATAGGTCAGGGAAATATAAGCAAAAATGTGAATATGGATCTTTAACTGCAAGAGGAACAATGAGACCAGGCTGAGCCTGAGGGCAATCCACCAGATAGCTTGGGTTGTTTGAATTGCAGAAAGTAATATAGAAACTTATAAGTTAGCTAGGCTTTAAGAGATTTTAGTTGGGGGACGTAAAGTTCTGTTTTGAGAAGTATTTTCAGTCTCCGAACCAAAGATTTGTGACCTTCTAATTTGACTCGGATGTTTAGGAGACTTCGTGTGAACATTATGAGTTGCTTTTAATGGTGGGGTAAGTTCAATTTGTTAGGAACAATCTACCATCATGCTTTGAGGTGCATGTTTTTACATTTTAGCTTTTTGTTCCGATTTAATTGAAAAATTGGTTTGCAACCCTTTCTTATTTATTGATTGTTTTTCCTTTTTCCAACTCTAGGAAAAAAGTCTCTTCTAAATTTAGAAAGCACAAAAGAAACTAACAATTTGTGTGGATTTATGGGTTTAGATTCAAGAAAGAAGGGTTATAATGAGCATATTTAAAACTATAATCAACTTCAGTGAATTTGAAATTCATTAATTTTTAAACTTTTAAATCCATTCAACAAATTTGTTATTTTCAATTTAAAACTATTATAAGCAATCCTAATAAACAAGTGAATTTGGAAGAAGGATATGGAATCTAAAAATTCACCCGAACTCAAGGATCTAGATGAACTCTCAATAATTTGCAATGAGCGTGTATGACGAATGACTTGAAAGGGTATGGAAAGAGTATTTCCATTGTTTTCTCTCAGGCAATTTTTTCTTTTGCTTCCAATCGTCTTTGGACACTTACTCGAATGACTAACACTGGAAACATATAGTATAAGCCTTCTGCTGTTAATATTTAAATGGTACGGGATGAACTGCCATTTGATTGAGCAGAATAATTTGTCGGCAGGTAATTAATCATGGAGTTAGCTCTTCAGTAGTGGATAAAGTGAAATTAGAGACTCAAGCTTTCTTTAATCTGCCAATGGAAGAAAAGGCGAGATTCGGACAAGAACCAGGTGACGTAGAGGGATATGGACAGGCCTTTGTTAAATCGGAGGAGCAAAAGCTTTACTGGGCTGACATGTTTTACATGATCGTTCAACCAAAACATTTGCGAAAACGTCATTTATTTCCCCAGTTGCCTCCTCCATTGAGGTACACAAATAATGCACAAGCACAGGAAGTTAGGACTGATACAGGGACAAAAATACCATACCATTAATACTTTACAAGTAAAGCAATAATAGTGTATTTTTCCCTTAATGCTGGTTCAAATCATCTGTCCTTTTTTTTTTTTTTGTATTTAATTGGGTCTATTGTAAAATCAAGTTGTATTACTAAATGATACGATGTAATTTTATATAGTATCACATTGACACGATATAGTTTTATAGTAAATATAATTCGACACCTAAAAAAAATGGATAAAGGTTGTGAAGTGCTTTAATACACTAGAGAATATTCCTGTAGTAGAGTACATGATAAAAATCCTTTTGGATTGTGTCTTGACAAGTTCCTAGCCTTTTTTAGTTAGCAAGCAGGTTGTCAGATTGGATTTGGTCTTAACAAGTTCCTAGCCTTTGTTAGTTGGCAAACAGAACCTCATGAGCTGTTTCACTTTCATTATATTGGAAGAAATAATAAATTTTTCTATGGGTTCAGCCCACTGAAAAGGGAAAAAAATTACCGAAGAAGGATAAGAAAGCCGAACATGATAATTAAAGATAAGCACAGCAATTAGGGACCATGACAACTTGCATGCTAATTACACATTTTTTCTTTTTCTTTTTAATTGGAAAATATATGATCAAGATTTTTATATTGTTTCCTTTGAATCTTCTTATTTCTGACACACAGAGAAACTCTAGAAGTGTACTCAGCTGAATTAAGAAATCTGGCCCTGAAGATTCTCAAGCAAATGGCTATTGCACTAGGAATGAGACTTGAAGATATGATGGTTCTTTTTGAAGAAGGGATGCAATCAATGAGAATGAACTACTATCCTCCATGTCCCCAACCTGAGTTGGTCGTTGGGCTCAGCAATCACTCTGATCCTGTTGCTTTCACCATTCTACTTCAAATCAATGAGATAGGAGGTCTACAGATCAAGAGAGATGGAGCTTGGGTTCCTGTTGTACCACTTCCTGATGCTTTTATAATCAACATTGGAGACATTTTAGAGGTAATCTAAAGTACATGTTTAGCGTAGTGACCTATTATAAAGAGGTTTTTTCTATTAATATAACATTTTCTTTTACAAAATAAGCACGTTAGAGACATTTATATGACTCACTGAGAACCTGAGAAGGACCATGATAACTTACAGGAATTAGGAGTAATTACATAGTACTGGGTTTGTTTTCACAACAACAACTTGAATTTGAAGTAAAAGAGTAGAAAGGTATTATGGCCAATGCGTTTTAGTCACGAGTGTTTTGTGCGCTTCTTAAGTAAAAGGGATACATTTTCAGTCAAGTGGCGATATGGTATTACTTATATAGATAAGATCCTTGCAATTTTGTAAAACTCCAATGAGGTGTAATGTAATTGAGCATGATAGTACACTATTAATTTGAACCCATTTGCCTATTTCATGTGAGGCCATTATCTGGTTGATTTTGTGAAATGAATTGGCAGATTTTGACAAATGGAAGTTACAGAAGCATTGAGCATCGAGCAACAGTGTGCTTGCACAAGGAAAGACTTTCCATTGCGACATTCTTTTTTCCAAACTTGATGGGAGACGTGGGTCCAGCACCAAGCCTTGTTACTTCAGAAACTCCAGCAAAATTTAGAAGAATTTCTATGGTGGATTATTTCAAAGGATTATTTTCTCGGAAACTAGATGGAAAGTCGTACGTTGATGCAATGGGGATTTAAAGTAATGCTTTTGATTGCATAAATGATTGGGATCCTAATGAAACTATTCGTCATATATCATGCATATTGAGAACGACACTTCAGTGAATTGTGTAATAATAGCACACGATCATACTGTATGCTGCCACCACTTGCCCAAAGTTTAGTCGTTGACTCTCGTAAAACTTTTAGAATCTGTTGCTCGCTTTAAATTTTCGGTTGACGAAACGGTCGTCCGAATAATAAGAAAGAATGACCAAACTGTCATTCGAATAATAACTTGTGTGGCCCATTTCCGATTACAGGAATGATCTTTGGACCAATGAAAGGCCACGTAACCCTTGCTGGACAATTCAACATAGCAAAGCTGGGGAACTATACTATGTAAGGGCAAGAACTTCTCTTTCCAATCTTCCAACTGAGGAGCTGAGGTTTTTGCAGTTGTTTTCCTTCACCGATTCTTTGAGGAGTGGACAAATGTAATGAAAGTTACTGGAATGTAGTACCTCATAAGTAATTGAATCAAGATGTTTTGCTAGTAGGTTGTGAAAAAAAGAAATAAAAATAAATAGATGTAATAGATATTCTTTTCCCTTATTAAAGTTTAAAAAATTAGTTTTATTTTTCAATTAGGAATCCTGTAATTTTGATAGTGAATGGACATTTCCTTTCTAGGTTTATGGGTTTAAATTTTAAACCTATAGTCTTGAATTAAGAGTAATTATTTAACATAATAATCACTGATGAGGCAGAAATTAATTTTTCCAATAACAAAGCAATGCATGTCATTTATTGTCGAGGCTCGCTAGATCAAGGGCCATTTCATCCAAAACCAATAAAAGTCTGCTAAAAGTTGAATAAATACATCGATGAGTTAACATTTATTTTCAAGTCATTCCTATTACTTAAAATTCCTTTTATTTTATGAGCTTGAAAAGCTCTATCTATTTTTATAGAGAAAATTATAATTTTGGTACTAAATGTTTGGAGTATCAGTAGTTTCAATCCCTAAAGTTTGAATAAAAGCAAATCTAGTACTAAATGTTTTAATTTTTTAGCATGTTTGGTCCTATTGCCCAGTTTTACAAAAATCTTATCGGAATTTGGTAAAGTGATACTCACATGCCAATTACAAAATTTTCAAAAAGTATTAGATTAAAGAAAAAAATTTAATTACCATAATTTGTAATTAAATACACTAATTTGAGTTCATATATGATAACTAAGTAAATAAAACTAAAAAAATCCGTGTGGATAGAACATTCGCATGTGTGCTTTTAATTACAAATTATGGCAATTAAATTTTTTTTTAATTCTTTTTAAAAACTTTTGTAACTGTCACATGAGTTTTACGTGACCGGATTCCGATAGTATTTTGAGAAAATTGGTCAATAGGATTAAATGTACTGAAATATTGAAACATTTGGTACTAGATTTACTTTTATCCAAGCTTTAGAGATTGAAACTGCCGATACCCCAAATATTTGGTACCAAAACTACAATTTTCTCTATTTTTTTTTTATATTGATGCTAACGTAGGTTTGGAGTACAATCAAGAAAAAGTCCTGTTTCTTCCTACAGTACAAGGAGTTAGGGGATGAGTAGATGCCAGAGACATACCCTAGAGCATAAAGTAGCATCAAGGAGTAGAAGGTCCAACCAAGGAATAGAAGTTAGAAGATTTGTTGTGTCTATTTTTTGGCATTAATGTCTGGTATCATTTGTGGAAAGTTGACAAGAAGCTAGTGCTCAAGAACGAAAGAGTTGAAGACCTGAAGGACAATAATGGTAAACACTTTGAGGATAATTCAAAATCAAGAAGCTTCGAGGCCTTTTACATATCATTCCAACCACTTTGTCCATGTCCAGGCACAATCCGATGGCCAATGAACTGAAGGTCATTCCAAGGCAAATGGACAACACGAGAGTCAGAAGCAGCAGCCCACAACCCAATGTTGACAGATGGGACGAGAATGTCGTTGCTCTGGAACAACATGAGAGAATACTTACTCAACAACTCATCCGCAAGCAAAATTGCAACGAGGCCTAATATCTGAGGACTTTCATAAGGAAAGATTGAGCAAAAGACAATAGATTGCCAACGAGAGCCATACAATTAGACAAAGCTGATGAGGAAAACACCAGGATGACGATCACCTCAACGGTGAAAGAACCGTATCGTAAGAACCACCTTGTCCGAGAGGTCAAGGACAATTACCCAAACAAAGTCATTATACCACTCACAATAAAAATGGAGTACTCTTGAAGAATGTTGAGGAGCTCCAAGCACAAGCAAAGGACGTGGCCGATAATAACAATAAGAAGATGTACATTCTGCCATTCGCTATGCCATTCACAAGCTCTACACTACTCTATTTATTGAGGAAATCAAACGGCACCTCTGCCCAAATACTTCTAGCCTCCTACATCAAACAATTATGATAGAATGACAAACCTAGTGGAGCATCTGTTGGCATACCAATCAAAGATGTGTTTCCATGGAGTCATAAATGCCATCCTTTTTAAAGGCTTTCCAAGCACTCTCTAGGAATTAACCAAAGATTAGATTAAAAATTTTGAGAAACGAAAATTCAGATATTTTGACTAGATTGGATAGAAGTTTTTGGATAAAAGTTCATGACACAAAAACATATCATAAAAACTATTGCCCCGTGCTCGCTATCAAGCAAATAAATGAAGAATCCTTGAGGGATTACATTAAAAGATTCAAGATAGCAGCTGACCAAAATTGAAGATGTTTCTAAACAAATTCAAATGGTAGAATTCCAAGATCAAATTTAGAGACTTCTCGTTTTAGCCAACCAAAAAGCCTTCTAAGATGTTGGAAGATCTATGCATATGTGCAGAATGATAAAGGGGCTAGATGGGTACAAGAAAAGTAAGAGAATGACCTTTGGAAAAGGATAAAGAACCAAAAGTAAGAGCGATCAACCAAAGGCCAAAAAAGAATGAAGCGACAAAAGATGAAAAGTGAAGGATAGGTTGTCGATTGCCTACCCTAGATTGAGAGATATGGACTCCCTTATTCTTACACTATTACTGGTGGCACAAATCCTAGGAATAATCATTATTCCATCAGAGGGCCAGCACCCATGATAAGAGACCCCATTTGAAGAATCAAAGCAGATGATGCTCATTACGCAATTAATAACAATAACACAACACACTACAAGAAAATTGGCTTTTTGTGACAAGAAAAAATGTTATCACAGTTGACGTACTTCAATGATGACTTTTAATGTCATCACAGATGACTTCATATGCACTCGTCATTAGTGACAACTTACAATTAGTCATCACAAAATAGTGTGGCGCACAAGGGGTAGGGTGGAGGGAAATGAACTTTGTGACAACCTAAAAAAATGTTGTCACTAATACGAGGCTTTCAGTGACGACATCTAATGTCGTCACAGATGAGCATAAGTTAAATTTGTCATTAATGACAACGTGAGTTGGTTATCACAATTGATGCATATCAGTGACGACATTTGTGTCATCACAGAGGAGTTCAAGTAGACTCATCATTAGTGACAGCACAAATAGTTGTCACTATTGAGACACTTCAGTGACGACATTTGGTGTCGTCATAAACGAGCACATGTAAACTTGTTATTAGTGACAACATCGATTGGTCATCGTAGTTGATGCACAAGTCATCACAGATGAATTCCAGTAGACTCATCATTAGTGACAATACAAATAGTTGTTATTGTTGGCACACTTCAGTGACGACATTTGATGTTGTCACAGACGAGCTTAAGTATACTCGTTATTAGTGACAACATTGATTTGTCATCACAGTTGATACACATTAATGATGACCTTTTTGTCAGCACAGATGAATTCAAGTAGATTCATCATTAATGCAACTAAAAGTTCAACTTCAAAGATAGAATTCACGGCAAATATTGAAAGTAAAGGGATAGAGTTTGAGAATTGCTCAACCACGATGAGAATTAGTCCTCTTCTTTGTACACCTTCAAAAGATTGCACTACAAAAGTCTCTTACAATGTTCCTTACCACTCTATTGAGATTAAGAGAATTCTACTAATTCTCTTACCAAGCTAAGTATAAAAGTAAGGACTATAACTACCTTCTACTCCTAAAACTTGTTTTTAATGCTTTACAAATGACTTCTATTTATAGACAAATGCTCCTCAAGTCATTTTTAAACTTGCAAGAATCATTAATGCATGGAAATGATGAAGATTTGCTTCAGGATTCCAAATGGGCACAAAAGTCTTCATTTATGCTTCTAATGTATTCTCTCACTTGGAAAACCCAATCCCCATATGAAAATGTCTACAAAAACCAACTGGAAGAGGATGCAAGTTGATGCCCCAAAAAGTTTAGCCGACTTACGATTTACGGATGGAGATACGCAGATGTTCATTCGTGTATCTACATCTACATATCACATCCTTATGGCCCCCACTTGATTTTTGATTTTTGCTGAGCTGGACCTTATGTATGCAAGCATTCTCTACATATTTCCAAGAATTATAGTGAAGAATTGGATTTTTCCCTTATTTTTGCACAATTCTTCTTTCAAATTGTTTATCCACTTTGACTCTTTGAATCACCACTGACTTTGATTTTCATTTACTCCAATTGATCCAAAATGAGTTTTAGTATGATGAACCTGCAATTATACACAAAAATTGTGCATTAATTTGCTCAAATAAGAATTCTGCCTCAAGAACCCTAATTTCGGTGTAAAAATTCTAATTCTTATTATTTGTTGGAAAATGAGTCATTTGCAACCAAAAATACTATAATTATATTAAAATAACGTCTAAAACATATAATATTATATATAATAATATTAGTAAATTTATTTCTTTTCAGTACATGGCCAGAAAACTTGTTAGTTAAGAGATCTAATGTCTCAAGTTTTAAAAGATTACCCAATTTTGGTTGAATATAGCTTGAAAAATTATTGTTCTACAATAAACAAGATGAGCAAAACCAAACTATAAAAATGGGATAAAAGCATAAAAACAGACAAATTTCTTAAGCCTAATACTATAAAAGTTATTAATTTTTTGTTCTTCCTTACACTTGGTTGAGGTTTGTGAAATTAGCTATTACCTTCGATAAAGTCCTAGATGAGCCTTTATAAAGTTGCAATGTTAACACATTTCTCAAAGCTGTAGAGATTTAGCACCACTACTGGAATTTCAATCGTATCATGTCAAAAACATTACATGGTCAACTGTTTCATTTGAAATTGAGCCAACTAAAACTACTCGCTATGGATTAGGCAACTTACTATGCACAAGAATGGCCATGTCCCAGTGGAAAGGCAATTTTTAAGAAGAATAAGCGTAGAAAGTTTCAAGTCATCAATTCCTTCCAAGATAAAGAAACAAGAAATTTGTTGTTGCAAGATAAATAGATGGTATCATGTTTTAAAGCATCGGAATGGGCTACCTTTTCTCTTATTCAAGCTCACAGTAATGATAAAAAGCATAAAAATTGAAAATGATCAATAGAACCACAATGATACATGCATAACAAAATAATGCCAAACTTCAAGAAGTGCCTACCTTCTTCTTATGATTTTGGTTTGTACATGGCAGTTATATATTTTAGATAAAATAAAACAACAAACATATTACAAGGAGCAAAATCACACGAAAAATAGAAGTAAATAAAGGTGAACAAGAAAAGTTCCTTACACCTGCAAGTGACTTTTCACGTGATAGATGTTAAGGCCTTCTTTATTCATAAGCTTCAAAACACCTTTTTTAACAGCTACTGTTAAATCAAGTAATGCTTTTTAACTCGTAAACCAACATGAGACCACGAAATACAATAGAAAAAAGAAAGCTATGCATTTTTGCTACCACCAAGCTTATTAACAGCTTTGACAAAAATTTCATGAAGCTCTAGTTTCCACCGCATGCGAGGCTTCATCAAGGTTGTGGCAGATGATGGACTAGATGCAAGGTGACTTTGCTCTAATTATAAGGCTGCGACTCCTTCAAAGGTACTTCAGAAGATAACTCCAACAACTACTAAACCATTTGCAGAGTAAAATGCATTAATTCAATTATATGAGAAATGCCTCATCTCACATGCCAGTAATAAGATTATTAGTTGAGCAAGAAATCATAGACCAACTACAAGGCCCTACAAAGTCTTCATCCCAATTGCCAAGAACTTCATGAGGGTCAGTTAATGTATTATTTATACTAATCAAAGCTTCAACTAAAGTCCCAAAGTAAGAAACATCAATAAATCATTAAAGAGGAAGAAACTTTCATGTATAGAGATCAATTTGTTACTATTTTCTAATAAAGAATCTTCAAAAAAGAAATTAATAATTTGCCTTCAGGATTTCCAGCTTCATATGAAAGACAAAGTGTAGGAGAAACTAAGAAGAATCCTAGAACAAAGAAATTATAACTGAGGACGAGAGACATGATTGTAGCATAGAAGAAAAGGTCAAGAATACATATTGTTTTCGCACAATCGTGCACAACATGTTGGAATGGAATTATATTTGACCTCATTTTATTGGATATCAAGGAAGTAAATAAAAGTACCTGCCATGCTTTCTTACTTCCAATTTACCCCTTAACTATGTAAGCATCCTTCAATCTATTTTGGCCAATAAGTCAACAACTTTCATGCAGTTATCATCAAAACTAACACACAAAAGAGAACCAACAAGTTACATAAATTGATGATGAGTATTAACATAAATTGATGATAAATATTAACAAAAATTGTTTTTCCATAGTCAATTTATAACAAATGGAGAAAGTTTCCTTTTCGCACTTACATAGAGATGAAGGAACGGAGAGGAATAATTGTTCAAAGTTTATCCAAATTACGTGATGGATAGGCAATACGTACCATGAGACTACCATCTTAAAGCTAACCTTAACATAAATAGATGAATTATAAGTGACATGGTGCAGATTGGGTATAACAAATATAAACAAATATACACAAATCAAGTAATAAAAGCCTAATCTCCAAATTATTTCGCAAGCGCATGGGTCTATTGTAGTACTTGGAATATTAGGTGTCGAATCCCACAAGAAATCAAATATGTCCAACTACTAAGGCTTTATAATTAACTTTTATTATCTAAACAATAACAAATTAAAAAGTGATATGGGGTATCTTCAATAGCATAGGTAAATGATTGAAAACTTTTGTAGAATTCAATGCAAAGAATCCTAGAACATAGACTCCACTAATGTATCATCCATGAATGACTTGCTAAGTGTTACCTTGCTTTGTTTAGAATCAAATTTCATAAGTGTCATAACTAGATTCCTCTATGAAATGACAAGATTCCAACTATTCTCATGATGAAATCTTATACAAATATGAATTGAACTGATTCACTTAAACATCCATTATTCTCATATGAATCACTTAAGCATTACTTATTCATTTCCATTGTTACATGTATTTCTCAATCTCAAGTAGCAACTAAACGACTTGTTTAAGTTGGCCAAGCAAAAATAAGTGTTAAAACTTGAACAAGTTAAACAAACAATGCAAGCTTAGCAAGTGCAAATGGATTAAATCATGTTTGTTGACTCATTAGCTTTATCTATGGTCTAGATGAATCTTTTAGCTCAACATGGTGAGTGAAACAACTAAAAGTTCAAATTCAAGGCAAGAATTCATATCAACAATGGAAAGTAAAGAGAAAAAGAGTAAGAATTGCTCAACCAACGTTTGGACAAAGCTTCTCTTCTTATTCACCTTCAAAAGTTGAACTTACAAAGATTCTCATACAATGTTCCTCACTATTCTATTGAAGCATGAAGAAAATTCTACTAATTCTCTAACAAACTAAGTATAAAACTAAGGCTAACAACTTATTTCTTCTACATAAACTTGTTTTTATGCATTACAAATGACTTCTATTTATAGACAAATGTTCTTCAAGTCATTTTCCAACTTGCAAGTGCAATTAATACATGGAAATGATGAAGATTTGCTTGAAGATTCCAAACTTGTATAAAAGTCTTCATTTATGTTACCAATGAAATCTCCAACTTGCAAAACCCTATCTCCATGTGAAAATGTCTGCAAAAAGGGCTGGAAGACGATGCAAGTTAAAGCCATAGAAAACTCCAACCAATGAACTGGCGGATCACTCACACTTGGCACCACTTGATTTTCTAATTTTGCTGACATGGCATTCATGTGTGCAAATCTTTTTCATGTATTTCCACATATCTTTGCTGTAGAATTAGGTCTCCGAAATATTTTTGCACAATTGATTCTTCAAGTGTTCATCCAAACTTCGTCCATTGAATCACCTTTAAATTTGATTTTCATTGACTCCACTTGATCCAAAATGAGTTTAAGTATGACGAACAATATGAACAAGAATTGTGCATTAATTGTTTAAAATAACAATTCCACCTTAAAAACCCTAATTTTGGGAGAAAACCCTAATTTCATCAAAAGTTAAAAAATGAGTCATTTGCAACCAAAATTACTATACTTATACTAAAATAGCACCTAAAACATATAATAAGACATATAATAATATTGGTCAATTTATTACTTATCAACAAGTATAAAAGAAATTTGTACATAATAAGTAATACTAAACAATAAATCTCTATGTTAATACACAACCATTCACTAATTTCCCGACTCTCAATTATTACTGAAAAAACAAAATGCTTTGAAAAAATATCCTGCAATAATACAAAATGTTTAGAATAAAATCTGGAAGACAATGGCTTTCATTGGTTTGTCCTGTAATTTGTAAATAGATTCATTTCCTTGGCATCTTTTGCAGTATGGCCCTGCATAAGTTAACTGGCATATGAAGAGGCAAATACCAAACAAGAACTCAAGTTTTTTCTCCCGTTTTATTTTAATTCATAATTTAGGCAATACTATTGATTTCTAACTTCAATTCAAAAAATTAACCGAAAAATATACAATTTAAGCAATCATTGATATATAATTAAAAATCAATATAAGCTAACTAAATTCCAAATTCCTAATTGAAAAACCTAATTAAGAAGTTCCTTGAGTTTCAATAACCTAATTTTCCTTTACAAGTACAGAAATGACAAGAAACTAGGAGAAATTATACCGAAGAAATGTTCCAAATGCTAATTATGAAATGAAGTTGGGAGGTATTTCAAATGAAAGCTTTTCGATTGTCTATTCTAAAACTATAACTTCCTACAAACAGAGAAGAGAAAGAACACTAAGGGAAAAAGGAGCAAAAAATTAGAAAGAAGACTAAGGGAAAAGGAACCAAAAATTGAAATTTTCAAAAAAATATCCATAAGAATTAGAAATTGAGGTTTTTGAACTTCAATTGAACTTGTTGGTTGCCAAAATTGCCAAAAATTTAATACTGATTATTACTATAATTTATCAAAAATTGAACTTTTTGGTCGCCAACATTTGCCAATGAAGAAGAATAGGAAATTCCATAAGCTTCATACGTGAATCGAAGTTTTGTGCTGAAGATTTGACCATGTGAAGGAGAAAGAGAGAGACAGGAACGAAAAGAGAGATGAAATTGGGGATTAGGTTTCATGGCAGATTTACAAGAGGAGGTTTTTAGATTTTTAGAGAGAGAATTATCATCAAAGATGGAGAAAGAAAATGAAAAGGCATGAGAACAACTAGGATTTAATCTTTTATACGAAATGATGTCGTTTTTGCACTGGTATTCAGTTGTGATGCAAGCGGTGTTGTTAAAAAAATCAAAAAAAGAAAATGTGTTGTGAATCGCATAAAAGTTATGTCACTTATTTGCGGCAATTTAGCCATGCGCCGCATCCAAAGTGCCGCAAATGATTGTATTTGCTGCAGTGAAACTATTCATTGATACATTTTCGCAAACTTTGACGATCAATTAATTATGATAGAGACAAACTAGAGTGATCAAAGGTCTGTGAGTTTATTTTTATATACCAATAGCATAATTTCAATTTTGTGTTTCTACACCATGTTATGGCCACATTATTAAACTTGTGCTGCAGGCAGGTGCCTTCACTGTTCAAGCACATATCTGCTCTGTCTAGTAGTTCGAGAGATTCTTCATTTTTTTTTTGTGTTTATTACATTTTGTCCCCCTAATGTTTAGCTCAGTTCTCACTTTACCCCCAAACGTTATTTTTTTCTCAGTTAGACCCCTCTGTTAGTCAAACTAAGTAGTTTGACCATTGAAAAAGTTGAAATGCCAAAAATACCCCTACTGTAACCATTAATTTTGATTGACAAAAATACCCCTCTGTTGGTTATAAAAAAAAATTCACTTGATGTTTAAAGTGCAACACTTTCTCTCCCTCAATTCAGTATTCTCATTTTCCCAAAATTTTTACAATTAACCTAAAAGCAACAAAAAAAAAATCATTCCTACTGGAAAAGACATTGCAACCAAAAAATAGAAAAATGTTGCAAGGATCTCTAATATCCCAAGTTTCTTCCGATAACACATAAGAATAAGTTTTGATGTGCAGATGCTGTAAAAGGTAGTGATTTAAAAATCGGACCGAATCGGTCAATTCAACCGATCGAACTGTAAACCGATCATGGGTCTAGTCTTTATAAAAAAAATAAAAGGAAAATCATATGAAACAGTTGACTGGCCAATTGAACCGAATTAGATTGTGATCTGGCCGCTCTTCCGATACACCGGTTGGTCCGGTTTTTAAAACACTAGTACAAGGCACATTTATGCACCTCTTAGACAGTAAAAAATCCCAAAAATTTTTTTTATCAATGTTCAAGCTACAATGTAAGATTTTGTTGTTAAATTCTCTTATTATTATCTTTAAATTTATTGTAAATCTTGGAAGAACGGATTAAATTTTTGTCGAGTCAGGAAGATATGATTTTTGGGCTGTGGTTTAGGTATTTCTGCTTTCTTTGTCACATGTAACAGACGAAGGGAAATTTTTCTCTATTTGGTAAGGGTAATTTGGTCTGGTCATTATTATTCTAAATATATTACTATATTTTCGCATTTTAGTTACACAATGTCTTAGTTAATTGTCAAATTTTAGGGTAGATTGAGAAAAAAATGTTGAGGGATAAAGTGAGAAATAAACTGAACATTAGGGGGACAAACTGTAATGAACCTCTAAGGGCATTATTGTATTTTCACATGCCCGTTTAATGCCGTTTTAGTTGACCGTTAAGTTTTGGGGCAGACTGAGAAAAAAATAACGTTGGGGGGTAAAATGAGAAATGAGTTAAACGTTAGGGGGACAAACTGTAATAAACCTTTTTTTTTTTCACTTTAGTAGTGATTAGCACCATCTCAAGCGGGAGTTGACTCGTGATGCCCTCTAAGCTCATTTTTCATAAATTTTAACATACCAAAATCATTACAACATCAAACAAATCATCAAAACCTCCTCTCAAAGCATAGATTCGGAATCCAAGACTTCCAAACACCTAGAACATCATATTTTTCATACTATAAGCTATTCCCCAAACTCTCGACATGCAAAATATCAATCTTTAACTTATATATATACTATACATAAAATTACCAAATACCTTTTTTTTTTGACATTTTTGTTAAACTAGCCTTATCTTACCACTTTACAATCATGCAAATAGAAAGGAATATGGGCAGTTTAAAAAAAGATAAAAAAAAGCCAATTAGTTACAATAATATACATCAAAGAAAAGCTAAATAAGTTACAAGGAATTAAAATTGTCTAACTCCTATTCCCACTCATTGGCTTGAGTGACGAGGAATTAAAAATGTATAACTCTTATTCTATTCATTGGCATTTGATAAATTTCGTATTCCTATCCTTAGTTGATACATCACATGGAAGAATACAGAATAACCAATCCTTCATCAATCTATCCTGAATGCTTTTTTCTTCCTTTTTTTCTATATCGATCTTTTTTTTTTTGACTAACCCTGTACATGAGGAAGGCCGCCACTCCTTAAATTTTATTAATAATTAAAATAGGACATGTACAAGAATTGGAGGGGGGCCAGACCTAACCTCCAAATAAAACATAAACCTGACCCTTATAATACTAAACAAATAAAAAATTAAATTAAAAAGGGTAATAAATCTGACCCTTTTTTTCTATATCGATCTTTATATTATATTATGCTATATATAAGAGTATCACTTAGCTTAGTACTTTTTACATTTTTTTGGTTCCTAAATTACCCTTATTTTAATGCATTATAATCATATAAAAGAAGGGCAGTTTGAAAACTTACAAAAAGTTAAAAGTAATTTATTTTTATTAAACATAAATACTAATACTTAATATAATAAGAAGTTACAAGTAATCATAATGCTATAATTCATTTCTATTCATTGGCATTTAATTGAAGTAAAAAACTGAATAATATGTTTATACAAGCTTTTATATATATATATATATATATATATATAGATAAGCATGAGTTCAAAGTTATTTGAGACCAATAGAAATAATATAGAATTGCAAATCTTGTTAACAATTAAATCTAGGTGGTGTTTGATAAAAATAAAGTTTGATGTCTAAAGTCTAAAATCTAAAATCTAAAAAATAAGTGTTGAAAGTATTAAGTTGCTAAATTGATAAAGTTTATATGTTTGATAATGACTAAATTTAAAATATCTCACTTCATAAATATAATAATTTTATCTTGAAATGATGAAACAATTTAGAGATTATGTGTGTGTGTGAATGAGAAAGAGAGAAATAAAGAGTATTTGTATTTGCATGAGAGAAAGTGCGAGAATATTTAAGTGCAAGAGAAAGAATGTGTGTGTATGTGAAAATGTGCGTATAAAAAAAAGAGTATGTAAATATATGAAAAAAATATGTATCTATGTATATGTATGACAAAGAGAAACTATATGTGTGTATTTATGTGTGCACATGTCACACCCTGAAAAAATGATAAGTTCTTTAAAAAGTTTTCTTTTGTAAAATCGTGGGAAATCGATTTTTTTTTTTGTGTAAAAAAGTGTATTTTTAGAAGAAAATAAATTTTTTACTTTTTTGAAAACCAAAAAAGGTTGGGACATAAAAATGCGATAGCTTTGGCCTAAGATTTTGAAAAAGGGTTTTATCAAAAATTAAGTAGCCACTTGCTAATTTGTTTAGGTGTACCAAGTCACTCTAAAAAGCATTTAAAAAAAATTTTTAGAAAATATTTAAAAAACCTTTTTACGACTTTGGGCCTTTGAAAAACAAGAGAAAAAGGTCGGGAGTCACATTTGAAAGAAAGGAAGGCAAAGGTTTACACCTAATGCATCCTTTCTTCCTAACCGAGGCTAGTTGCGAGGTTTGATCTAGATTTTTCTAAAATAATCCTAAAATTCTATCACATTTAGATGTGACTATATGGATGCAAAACTTAGGCCTAATGTGATGTCGAGAGGGACAAAATATCCCTTCAAGGTTTGTTTGGAATAGCATTAATTGCAAAAACCCGAAATGATGCCTCAAAGGAATCATGAGTGTAATGCAAAAATGAAATGTAAAAAGAAAAGAAAAATGTATTAGTGATAAAAAAAGAGGAATGTAACATAATGAGCACGGGGGACAAAGACTTGTAACTAACTTTTCCTACTTACAGAGGGGTGAACGACTTATTGAGGCCTAGGGAAGGCCAAACTTACCCATTTCCCGTGTAAGGAGGGCGAATCTTTCTAATATAAACAAACAAATGACCTATCTGCCCTAAAATGCTATATGAGGTGCAAAAACTAATTGTCATGCCATATGTATATATTAAAAATAAATAATAATGTAAGAAAAAATCGTGCAAAATGGAAAAAGTCCAAAAGAAAGAAAGAGTTCATGAGGTGAGATGAAACGCATACGAGATATAATACTAGCATGAAAAGGATCCAAGGGTCTAGCATTGGACTAGTCCATTATGTACAAATTCCTCACTAGTCAGTTGGACTAGTGAGGAAGTGATAAAATTACATGTAGCGTTGGACTAGTATAGTGACGGAATAATAAAACCAATATAGCATGATCAAAAGCAAATAAATAAATAAAATCATATAAAAGCACATAAGAGCACAAAATACATAGGCATGATATCTAGATGCAATGATCCTCAGAAAAAGCGATAAAAGAAATAAACACAAGCATATCACACCAGGGAACTTGACTACAATTTAAGGGGAAGGATAAAACGACTTACCTATTACACTTGCCTATCTAAATACATATATTTGCCAAATAATAAAAATTTGAAAAATGTAACCTATCTATTGCATCAACTATCTGTTAGTGTATACCCTAAAACCAAGTTAGTTTAAGGCACTTTGTATTTACACATATTTATGTTATATTATACATGTGGCATTTTTCTTTATCATCTATACTTGTATTTCCATGTTACTTGTTTGCTTGATAAAGTCTTTAAAATATTGACTGTATATTAGAGAGTGTAAAGGTTACAATTATGAGACTCTAATGCATAGAGTCATATTCTTAAATATCCCTAGTCATAGTATTATTGAGATTGGACATCATTAATACAAATAGACTAGCACATACTTTGCCTCCACTTATGGTTAGTAGTAGTTGATCTCATTGACTATGGTGTGCGTGACACCTAAGCTAGTATGTGGATGCTTGCTTGAGAACAAGTTCATTGGATTGATCCACCAAGAATTTTCAACTATAGTGCAAATGGTTGAACTCTTAATGGCAATGGTGTAAGTGATCCTTTGACTTGAGGTTACCATAGTATTTTGAGTGTGGATTGCTATACTTTGGCTCTATTTCTCGGTGCTCGTAAAAGAGGAGCCCATAGGATAGAGGTTGGGTATAGTTTGAAGCATGGAAGGATAGTGAGTAATCAATACAAGATATACCACTCCTTAATAGGAGAGTATATCCCTTTATGGCTACTTCTTGGAAATATTAACTCATAAATCTTCTGCAGAAGTAATAGTACAACTTGGAAGTAGTTTCAAAGTTGTACATCATGGAGAGTTATATTTCTCAAAAAACAAAATATAAATTAGCCATTTAAAAGAATGCACCATAATTTTTAGACTAATTGGGATATGGTGTGGTGAAAGGATATTAATTATACGGTAACATTATCATTGATGGGTATAGTCTACCATATGACTTTCCTATACACTTGAGTGGTCATGATGCATTGCCAGATGCCACTCGTGATTTATAAGTACGAATTAATTAATTGTGAATTAATAATAAATTAAAGTGTTAAATTTATCTAACTCTTAATTGATTAATTAATGAGTTATAATTTGTACAACGTGAATGGAACCTAATGGTCACACACATAAAGAACAAAATCTTTGGGTTAAAATGTAATTAAGATAAGTATGAGATACTTATGGGGTAAATTTATAAGATAAATTAACTTGAAGGACTTATTTTTAAATATTCTAAGTCTTGCAGGAAATTAGTTTCCTAAAAGAAATAAAATAACTAATTGGTTTCTTTATGGAATAGGATTCCTAAAGGAGAAGGATTAGCTTAAGGTAAGTTATCTAAACCTTCTTGGTTTTCAATTACCTTTATTTCCTAAAAGATTAAAATACTTCTGCTATAAATAGGTTCATGCTTTGAATCTTGAATTATTACTGCATCGCAAAAGAAAACTAGTGAGAGAAAAAATTGAAAGAAGCTAGACTCCACTTTCTCTCTTCTTGGACGTCTCTCTCTCCCTCTCTCCCCCCCCCCCCAACTAATTGTTAGGGCTTTACTCTTCTCTTGTGTTCTTAAATAATTTAAGGAAGCTAGCACTCAAAAGTCAAAACAAGCAAGCTTTCAAGGTTCTCAAGGAAATTGTTCGTGTAGATATCATTAGAGGCTCGATACTTGGAGAGCTTTTCGTGGTAGATCTTACCTTTTCATCCAAGGATCTTTGCCATAGAAGCATATTAAAGAGATCCATGGTTATGGTAATACAATTTTTATTTTTCCATTGCATTACCTATGTTATTACCATACACTATCTAAATACAAAATTTGCTAAAATAATAAAAATATATCTATCTATTACATCTTTCAACTGATAAGATTGAATTCAATAGATCATGATAATGTAAATAAAATATTCTACAAATATATAAAGCAATAAACACATAAGGAAACTGTAACACCCTAGAAATTCAAGCCAAAACTATTTATTTTGTATTATGTTCATTAGAAAATAAAAAGAAGGGCCGAAATTAGTGGAAAAATAATAAGGAATGATTTTCTATTTTATTAGCATGTTGTACCTTCTTCCTTAGGAGTTGTACTTAGAATGTCTTGCAAGATTAATCATGGGATAAATAATAAAAATCTCTTCCAATGACCCTTAGCCAAGTGTAGTCTTCCATGGAGAGAAATTCAAGATTTACATTGTTCTTGTCTTGCTTTGATTGGTCAAACTTTTCCCAATTCTTTTCCATTTCTTTTCTTCTTTAACTAGGCATTTTCTCTCTTTTTCTTCTTCTCAAATCCGGCCCCTTTCTTCTCTCTTTACTCTCCATTTTCTTTCATTTTCTTGGAACTTTTACTTCCATTTGATCACTTTTCATCCATAGAATTAAGTTGATCTTCCTCCTAAGCAACAATCTTGTCTTACTAAAGGTATTTCCCATGAACTTCTCTTCTAATTTCAAGTGAAAGATCATAGTTTTCTAGCTTTTAAGTCATGTCTTTATGGTTAAGTGTGATTTATTTTAGCCATGAAATATGAAGTTTTATTCCATGAATGTGAAGCTTATGAACTTGTATGACTTGTAGATAGTGATTTAAACTTGAGATGACATGATTTAGGTTTGATTTAGTTGAAGAAACTTGGAGTAGTCTAAGTGTTTTTGTGATAAATTTGAGTGAAATTGAAGTGAGTTTGATGTGAAATTGGTAGAACTACTTGAGATTGGGTTGTTTGGATGTTTTTCTTGCAGGTTAAAAATTTTGGGTTAGTCCGATTATAGGGGAAGTGCTGCCGAAATTTCGGTAAAACCTAAGAAATAAAAGTGATTAGGCTATGATTTAAAGCTTTATAAGCTGTAATTTAGTGATTTGAACGTGCAGAAATTTTTGTAGATTAGCTATTAGTGAATTAAACCTTTCCGAGTGAAACCCTAAACATTTAGAAAACCCTAATTTTGAAAACCCTAAACCCTAGGGTAAAACCCAAACTCCAAAACCCTAGAAATTAAATCCTAGAGATACTTGAGGTATTTCTCAAATTTTCTTATCGAATTACTTAGATTTTATCCGGTTTTTATACGACTATTTTCTTTTAAATTTCAGGCTCCGGAAGTGAAACCCAATCGTATTACCAAATATTTTCTTAAGCACTTAAGGTGAGTGTCTCTATGTGTGCATGATGCATGAAATGCTTGTCCTACTTGAGAATGTTAAATTATGAAATATTATGTTATACTTTAAATTGTTATTTTATGACATGTGTTACTTGAGGAAAGAGGTGTACTTTATCACTTCTATTCCGCAATGTGTTACACGCTTTCATTATCCAATGTGTTACTTGTGCATGAGACTTCCGTGACTTACTTCACCGTTACTTCACGGATAATCAACTCGGACAGGCTTGGGAGGATATAAGGTGCTGGGTGTTTTAGGGCGTGATGTTCTTTCCCTTATGAGTTGTGAATCCTCAAAGAGGCCAACTCCGGATTGAACTTTCTTGCGTGTTGGCCCTCCAGGGTTGAGATTTCTCCCTGGATGTGGTAGCCTGTACGGAGGTTATAAGGTGAATGGTGGTTAGGGTTCTTGCTTGATAATACTGGCATGACCTTTGATAAAGACCCGAGCTATTATCTCAGTTCTAACATTATGGTTACATGATCAGTACTTGCTCCTTCTGCGGTTAAGCTTGCTTCCGTAGTTGAGCCCTGTATCCGCCATTGACTACTTGTTAATTAAAGTGTTCATGCCCTACTTATTTAATCTTGTCGATTATTTTGTTCAATTAAGTAATAGATTCTGGGTTTGACTGCATGACTTGGACACTCACTGGGCTATTATAGCTCATCCCGTTCATTTGTTTTCTTTAACCGGGTTTCCAAAAAAAAAATACTAAAGGAGGAAAAGTTGATTTTGGACGTGTACATGTTTTATTTCGTGTATTTTGATAGCCAAACTATTTTGGGCTATCTTGGTGAAAATCATGTATATTGTGACGTGTAAACTTCTTGATGTTACTTGTACCTTTAAATTAAGTAATGTGAATATATTTTATTTTATTCTATTTTATTTCATTTTATTTGGAGTTAAGCAGACGTGCATGTTCGACTTGAGTCCTGGCAAGAGCTAGGCAGGCAGTCCGTTAAGCCCTTTGGTGCGCCTCTGGGTAAGGTGGGGCTGTTATAGAAACACATAGAGGCATATAAGAAAAAAATTAAAAAGTAGTGAAAGTACCTCCCTTTAAAAGAATTTGGAAAAAATTAGATAGACCTTTTCTCTCTAACCTCTCTCTTTATATAGGTGCAGTAGTTTGAATTCAAACTTCTGATCATCCTTTTCCCAACATTTGGTAAGCAGCAGAATAATCTTCATGGCTGTTCTCCTTCCGCAGTTGGATGGGCAACCTTCAAACCTTGATTTTCCTTCTCAACGTAAGTCGTTTTGTCAGCTGTTCACAGAACCATCATCTTCTCCAATCCAGATTAAGCAGACAGGTATGCACAAAGGGGAGCCAATTGTGTTCTTTTCACATGAAGACATCTTGAAACTTGCTGCTTACTTTACTAGGCAAATTCTTTCATGGCAAACACAAATTAGAAGATATCAGGAAGTTTTTTCTTTCTTTGGACTTGCGGGATGCAGTCACGGTTGGAGATCTTGATGCAAGACATGTTCTTGTTCGATTCAAATTTGAAATGGATTTTCATAGAATCTAGACAAGAGGTGTAGACACCAAATTTTGACACATCTTTTAGATTTTTTAATATTTGAGGGCACTTTTTATTTTTTGGTGTCAATTTTAATTTTCATGTAAAATATGCTAAATTAGTCAAATTGGGGGGCAAAATGATAATTTTGACTTGTAAATATTTTTTTCTTTTATTTATTGTCTAATTTGTATTTTTGCACTTTTGGGCATTTTTCTTAATTTTTTGTGATTTTTAGTGGTCGTTTGCTATTTTTTAGGATTAAATGTCTTTTGTTGTCCGGTTTTCTTAGTCATTAAATTTTATTTTTAAATTTTTATACTTAAAAAAAAAAGAAGAAAGAGAACAAAGGAACAAAAGGGTGAAAAGAAAAATAAAATTGTTGGTGAAAATTTAGCTTATAGAAATTAACCTGAAAGGCCCAATAGTCAAGTCCAGAGAGTATTTTTAGTTTACTTTTCACTTCTATCTTTATTCTTGGATTTTTCTTCTTTTTCTAAATGGTTCAGGACTAAGAGGGTTCTAGAATGTCTATTGCCTTTGGTATGTAAGGTATGCAACCCTAGGTTCACAGAGGACGTTTTTGATTCATTCTTACTCATTCATCGTTACACCATGTTTCGCAGTAGACAGAGATTCACGTTTCATTGTTACACGTTTTTTGCAACAGACTTAGGACACATTTTTTTTTTTTTGCTAAACCCGTACACAGGGAGGGCGCCACTCTAAAATATTATTAATAAATGAATAAAAAAATGGAGGGGGACATAAATCTAACCTCCAAAATAGAACGGCAAATTTTGAAAAAGAATAAATAAGGAAACTACTCCCTTACAAACTTTAAACATAAAAAGACTTAATTCTTAAAGAAGGAACTCCTTGCCTATCTAATCTAAAATCTCCTAAAACCTGCTGTGGTAATTCTAAATAATTAGAGAAAACTTTATTACACTTAAGAGAGCAACCAACATTTGCAAGACCATCTACAACTCTATTTGTTTCACAGAAATAATGAGAAATAGAAGCCCACTTATACAGCTGCAACTCCTTAATTTCACAAGAAACCACCCAAGGACCTTCTATACCATGAATAAGAACATCAACTAATGCCTTTGAATCCAGCTGAATGTGAATTTTGTCTATCCCACGTTCTTTACACAAACGAATGCCAAAGAGTAATGCATGAACCTCTACTAAAAAGCTTGACATTAATCCAAAAATACAATGATAAGCAAAGAGAAGATCCCCATGAGAATCTCTTACCACTCCACCCCCTCCACTTTCACCTGGGTTTCCCCTTGAACAACCATCCGCATTAAGAAGCAAACAGTCAGCATTTGATTTTAACCATCTTACTACTTGTACACTTCCTCTTTAACGCACCTTGCCAACCAACTGAATTAATTCATTCTAGCTAAACAAAGGTTCATCTGTGAATTTGAGCAAAAAAACAGCCATAATATCCCTACAAATTGCACTAATAATCCGTTGCATGTTAGGCACAACATCACCAAAAACATATGATTTTCGAGATTTCCAAATGTGCCAACAGATAATCATAGGAACCACATCTAACAAAAAGTCACCTTGGGATTATTAGAATCTCCAAAACCACCATGTTGCCAGCATCTCCCTGATCGAATTCCTGGAACAAATCACGTTAAAGTAGAACCCAAACCATTGCCAAGGTCCTTTAGCTGATTCACCTGTAACAAATAAGTGATCAATTGTTTCCACTTTAGAAGAGAAACAACAAACACATTTAGATGGATCATGAATACCAAATCTTTCCAACACCTCATCTGTAGGAATTTTGCATTTCAACACCCTGAGCATAAAAAATGAAATTTTAATAGGAATCTGCGAGAGCCATAATTTCTCATACATCCAACATTTACACCTGCTAGCTCTAATCAATTGGAAGGCCGAAGAAAAGGAAAATTGGCCACAAACATTAGGAGACCAAACAATCCTATCTATAGAATAAGAATTCGGACATTGAATTTGAGAAATCACCGAGATACACTCCGGATCCACCCGTCTACTAAGTTCTAAAAAATCCCAGCCATTTGAGCCAACAAAATCAGCCACCAAATGATGATTTCCCCATTAAACACCAAAAATTACATCGACCAAAATTTAAAATCCACTGCGTTTTGTATTCAACAATGTTTCTAGATTTCAATGTTCTACACCACATCAAGGAAGATCTCTTTGCAGGTTGAATAATATTTGGATGCAAAGAAGAACAATACTTACTTTTCAAGAAATTTGCCCACAGCATTTAATTCATTTTTGTTGTACCCATCAGTTCCATCCAAACCGATTTTTTAAAAAAATCAATAAATGTACCCAAGAGAGTAAATTTTTGTACAATTCATGTTCATCTTTTGCAAATAAATTATACATCATTTTTTGCCTTGTCGCCTACCCTCCCGTCCCACACTACACAAAAAGCAACTTTAACACATATTTCATCTTACTTTAATAAACTAACATTTTTGACTTGTATGTTCCAAGATAAAATCATGATTTTTTATTCTCTTTCAATATTGTGTCCTATAGCCTCATGGCGGCTTGAATTTTTTAGTTAAATAAATGAGTCCACAGTCAATAATCCTTATGTACAATTCATGGTCCAATTTCTCGAAGAAATTTTGCATCATTATTAGAATAAAAATCCTTAAAACATTTCTCAAAGTTTGCATTTTTGCATTTTTCAATCAACTTTAATAAACTAGCATCATGCATAAATTCTAGAGGGAATGCCATTTCGGGAATCCCATTATAGGAGAGCCGTCCTTTTGTCTTGGGTACATAACCCTAAAAAGGCATGCACATTATATTTTTAGTACCATCCTAGCACGTAAGGCCCTAGATAAGGTAATACAAGCAAAATGGAGGCATTTTTTTCCCGACGGATCTGGCACATCTTCATTTAAAAAAGGGGTCTCACCCTAAATGATTGTATTTTATGCTAGGCCTACTCTTGGCATAATAAGGGCTCCTCCTACGGCATGCATCCTTTTTTGTTTTACTTATACTAAATATGATTTTTTTCATTTTTACAAGTCCTCTAACGGGGGTAGCAAATTGGGAAAGACATTTGATGCATATTTGGATTTTATGTTCAAGCATTTTAAATCATAGTTTTATTCAGTTGAAGCGCCACATACTTGGCATTTACAATGCCATAAAAGCAGAGTGCTCTTTCCGAACTATTTGAAGGACTGTGGGTAACCAATTTTTAAAATTGATAGTGTTAAGGATCCATATAGATGAGTTTGACTAGGATTACTACTGTAATACATGAAATTGTATTGCATAACTAGACAATGTTTCATTTTAGATGTAACAAGAATAGGAATAATTTGGACTCCAATAACGATTCTCTTCTTGTAAATTTAAGATGACCTTGTGTTTAAAAAGCACTAAACAAGGTGCTTTCTCAAAATTGTTTGTACCATTAGATAATCCCTTCACATTTGGCACCAAGCTTTTGAAAACAACTTTCTTCAAATCTTTTTGTCATATTGAGAAAATAATTCTTTGGTAAGGCCCTCAAATAAATCGCATTTTTCTCAAAACCTAATGCTAGGTTTGTGCAATTGTAAGGTTTTCAATTGAATGAAAGGAAATTTATTTTTCTAAGTGTTTTACTTTAATTTTAGATGGCCAAAATAAATGCCCATGATCTTTGGATGTCTCCTTGCTTGAAATTGATGATTGCCGCTCCGATATCCCTCTGGATTCTGAAATAACACGAACTGTAAATGAACTAGAGTGATACCGAAGAAGAATATGGATTTCATAATTAAGGATTCTGAATAATACGGAGGGAAATCCAAGTTTGACTGAAAAGAACCAAAAGTTGTTGACATTGGCACTAAGATAGAGAGTGGCTGATTTATCACTCAGATTCTGACTTGTGAGCATTCAAGTTATTAAAAAAAAGAGCCACAATAATTGTCAAGCAAGTTTCTAATGCATGTTTGGAGAATTCAAGCACAACAAAAGGAACAGACCTGCAGAGGATACGACTTTAACTAATTCACAAGGGGAGTTTAACTATTCCATTTGCTCACTTTCCTATTATAGGTTAAATGTGGGGAAAGATAGAGTAATCATACGCTTGTGAGTTGTTGCTAGCAATTGTAATTTTGTGTAATTCCTCTAATAATTGAAATTACTTTATGTGTTTTGACAAATGCTTTCTTTGAGTACTAAGAAATTATTATCATGTGATTTCAAATTTTCTTCTTATAGAAAGTATATTTTGTAAAGTGGTTGGAATTATATTTAAATTTTGCATGTTTGATGAAAACTTCTCTTCTTTACTTAATTTCTCATGTTAAAGGTTGATAATGGTCAATTAGTGCTCTCGTGTAATATGTGATGTAACATCTATTACGAGGGAGTTTTATACTACAAAACTCAGAAAAAAAAAATAAAAGAAGGAAAAAAAGAGAGGAAAAGAATGATAAAACCTTTTCTACTCTAATGGTTCTTGTGCTTAGTAACTGGAAGACTTTAGCAAAAATGTTGACTTCTGCTTCAAACGGTACTTGAATTATGAGTAATGCATTAAATTGTTGAGTAACCAAGGATCTTCATCCAACCAATGTCGATTCTTGCGTAAAAATACAATTTTACTTTTCAAATACAATTTTTGCTATTTGCATAAGATTGAGGTGTTGACTAATTGGGAACCTTCATAACCAATGTTGATTTTCGCATCAAAAGACACTCTTGTATCTTGAGTGGTTAGTTCAATAAAACAAAATTCCCTGAAGTAAAAATAAAATTGATCATAGATACGGGATGCTCTTTGATTGCTCATATGATTCATTTGCTTGTGAAATTTGGTAAGGTGAAGAAACTAAGTTGAACTTGTTTAATTGTGACAATTCTTTCTCCTTTGTCTGATCTTATGAATATTAAAGACAAGACAATAAATTACATAATTATTATGTACTCAGTCTTAAGGAAATACATTATAGAATGCACATGTGTGATTTCACTACTTGACTCATTAGTTGATCCCTCATCTTCCATTTGCTTGAGGACAAGTAATGATTCAAATGTGGAGGAATTGACAAGTGTCAAAATTATACATTTTGTCATATTTGTTTTAGTGGGAAGTTGACTTAATTGGATTATGGTTTTTCCCAAGATTTATAATTTTAGGTAGAAATAATTTTTAGTAGATTGACACACAAGTTTTTGAAATTTTTGCAGGTGAAAGACATTCGAACAAATTCGATCAATTGGAGCACAATCTCTCTCTCATCCAAAAAGAAAGAAATAGAAGCATTACCATGTTCTAGCAAAAATAGATGGTTGGATATTTCCTTGGATCATTAATTCAAACACCATCAAGGAGTTTCTCATTTTTTTTTGGGCAAAACCCCGTACACGGGGAGGGTAGCCAGCCCTAATTTTATTAAAATCTCAAATTTGTAGAGGGGGACAAGAGCCTTACCTCTATTACATTATTAACTAAAGAAAACAAACTAGAGAAAATAAGGAGTACTACTCCCTTACATGTATTGAATCCAATGTACTAAAAACATACGATTCTATCTATGAACAGAAAAGCGAAAAGACGGACAACCTAACTGATCTAGCTGAACTGCTCCATGAACTTCTTGTGGAAGAGATGCAAAATCATGAAATACAGAGGTAGATCTTTCCTTAAGCCCCACCGTTGTTAAAAGATCTGCTAGCTTATTAGCCTACCGGAAACAATGAGCAATGGAGACAAAATGGTGCTGAAATTTATTAATTTCAGCCATCAAAGGAAACAAATGCCATGGACAAGCCCACAAGCCTTGCAAAATATTAACCTAAATCAAAGAATCAGATTCCAAATGCAAAGGAAAAAAACCAATCTCCACACATAATTTGACCCCATGTAACATAGCATTCACTTCCGCCTCCAAGCTTGATCCAAAATTCAATAAACATGTTAAAGCAAGTAGCACACGCCCCTTTGTATCTCTTAGAAGACCACCACCACCCCCACCACAATGTCTCGGATTGCCCATTGAGCAACCATCTGTATTGAGCTTAAAAATTTCATCGGGGATTTCCATTTGACCATGACAACCTCCCTTACCCTTTTTTGTTTGGCGTAAAAAGAGCATAAATCTCCCCAATGAGTTTACGAGATAGGTTGATTGAATCTCCCCTCTACAGCAAGGCATATGTCCATGAACATGAATGAAGCAATACGTTCCCAAGTCTGGCATGCCCCTGTAAAACAGAAAGAGTTCCTCGCCTTCCATAGATTTTAGACAATTAGAACAGGACAAATCTGAAGCAAAAATGAGTAGATCTCATTCTTTGATGGCAATACCCACCATTGAACAAGCCTCATACGAACATCACAATATTTAGAACTTAACCCTACAGGTGTCCCAAAGAAATCCCATATCTTCATTGTGATATCAACCCAACCAAAAATATGGTCTAATGTTTCCAAGGAGTAATTAGCACAACAAAAGCACCTAGAAGGCCCATGGACATTAAATTTCTGGAAAATATCCGCTATAGGCAGCTTCCTATTCAATAATTTTAACATAAAGAATGAAATCTTCACAGGAATACCTACCCCCCATATTTGCTTAAACATGAATGAAGACTGATTACATACCCGTACAACATTAAAGGCAGTTTGTGTAGAAAAAGACCTGGAGGACGTTAACTTCCAAATCAACTTAGCATCTTCCCCAACATTTCTAGAACCATGCAATATTGAGCCATCCTGAAGTCTCCAGTGTGACGCCCCGGAAATTTGCACTAAAAAGATTATTTGAGTTATGTTATGTTTATTAGTAGAAAAAAAAATGGAAAAAAAAAAGAAGAGGGAAATCAAAGTGCATTATAAGGAGATTTCTTTTACTTAGGGTTAAGTGTTAATCCTTGCTTTATTAGTTGGAAGATTACCTAAGTTAGTTAGGTTAACTAAATGAGATTTTCTTCATGATTAAGTGGTACACCTAAGTACCAAACTTGGGTTAATTTTATTGGTCTATTAGTTTACAATAGTGTGTAATTTTGACTAACCAACTCTACCATTATTAAGCCTTTTGACTAATTGAACTTTAGCACAAAAAAATTAACCTAAAAGTTTCACTTAAACCCTTGTCTTTTCTCCACCATATGGCTGGCCCTCTCTCTCTCTTTTCTTCCTCTCTTTTTGCTTTAAAATTTGTACCAATTATATTTAACCAACTAGCACCTATTTTGCCAAAATATCTAAACCTAACTTGACTCTTGTTTAGCTCTAATTGGTTGCACTTTCTTCCATTATTCTTTTACTTCCTTTATACCTTCTTGACTGAATTCTCTTCCATTTTCTCTCTCCCTCTTGGACGAATTTAGCTGCCCTCTCTCTACCCTCCCTTGTTCTTCATTTTCTTGGAGCTCTCTCTTCAATTTTAGACAAATTTCATCATAGAAGTGAGCTTTTCTTCTTCCTAAGCAAGGTTCTCAGCTTGTTTAAGGTATGTACCATGGACTTTTGTTATTAATTTCAAGTTTATTTAAGTTTTATTTAAGCTTTAATTAGGGTTTTGTTCAAGTGTTACATTAACAGTCATGCTGGACTAGTTTTAGTAAAACGTTCATAACTTGATGTAGATAACTTGGATTTGAGTGATTCTTGTTGTTTTGGAAACTAGATTGATAGGGCTTTCCAACGGTATAAGGCTTGCACTGTGGTTCGTTAGGTATTAATCGCAGAAAGTTTGCAAAGTTGGCTGAAAATTTGATTCTGCGGAAAACAGTTTTGATGATGAGCCAACTTGAGGGCTGATTTCGAACCTGTTCTAGTTGGAATTTGGATTGATGACCTATAAACGTACTTTAAGACCATGTAATTAGAATCCCTTAGTTCTGGACGTATTGACCACAATAATGACCTGAAGTTGGCTGAAAACCAACCCTGTGCGGATTTGGATAATGATTCTTGGAGTTTAATTCTTGAAATTTAGTGGAATTTTGATTGAATTTGAGCTTGGATTGAACTAAGAAGTTGTAGAACTTGTTGAATTATGGGTTTGATGATTGAAATCTTGGTGGAAAACAAATTTGGATGGCCAAAAATTAAGGGGAAATAATGCCAAAATTTTGTTAGAAAACCCTAGGGTAAACCCTAAACCCTAAACCCTAAACCCTAGACCCTAAACCCTAAACCCTAAACCCTAGAACTAAAACCCTAGAATTTAATGGGGTTTTTCTTGAATTTTCTTTCTAAGTTGATTAGGGTTTAAATTGAGTTTTCATTAGATTATTTTCTTATAAATTCCAGGATCCAAAAGTGAAACGCAACCATTTTCCGAAATATTTTCTTAAGCGTTCCAGGTGAGTGTCCCTTTACTTGTGCATGTGAGTGTTCCTTTGCTTTTGTTTATGAGTGTTTCTTCACATATTCATAATGCATGTTCAAAATGTGATCTTATTTATACTTGATGCTCGTGACTTGTCACAACGTGTTATGTGTTCTTGATATTCATGAATTGTCACAATGTATTATATGAAGGGAAAGTGTGTACTTTATCGCACTTACCCCATGGTTTGTTACATGCACAATTTCTATCTGATGTGAATATAATTGTTTGTGAATTTTCGACTACATTAACTTGTTGCCTAGACTTCCGTGGTTATGCCGCGGTTAGTCAGGCAGGAGGGTACAAAGGAGGATATAAGGTGCTGGGTGTTTTAGGGCTTGTGGTTCTTTTCCTTGAGTTGTGAATTCTCAAAGAGGCCAACTCCGGACTGAACCTTCTTGCTTGTTGCCCTTCGGGGTGAGATCTCACCCTGGATGGGTCGGACGGTACTCCAGGAGGATATAAGGTGAATGGCGGATAGGGCTTTTGCTTGAAAATGCAGGTTTAACCGGCAATCCACTCTCACTATCATGGTCATACAATCAGTACTTGCTCTCGTGATTGGAACGTATCCTCCCTTGTTTAAATAATTATTTATTTAATTATTTTCCTATGTGATTTTGTGACACATGTTATTTGCTTACTTATTCTCTCTTGGTTTGCCTCCGTATTTGCATGTGTGGGAACCTCACTGAGCTATTATAGCTCACTCTTTGTTATTTGTTTTCCTTAACAGGCTCCTATCTCCAAAGCCAGTGGTGAGGATTCAAGGGTAGATTTTGGTAGGATTTTGATAGAAACTACTTGAGATATTATTGTAGTAATGAACGTATATAATGTAAACTGTGAAACCAGTACTATTACTTTTAAGTTTTGAATATTATGTGACCCTGAGAACTGTCACAGTTGGTATCTACGAGTTTTTACCGAATTGCAAATTTTTAGTGCGTGCTCGAATCGAGTCCTGGCGAGAGCCAGGCAGACAGTCCGCTAAGCCCTTTGGTGCGCCTCTGGGTAAGGTGGGGCTGTCACATCCAGCACATATTTTCTTCAGCCAACTCACACACACCCAAAATTTGCCTCCATGTCATAGAATCTAATCTTCCTATTTGTACATTCGAGGGGTGCAATGGTTTGCAGTATTTCATATCCATGAATGTGGCCCATAAAGATTTTTGCTCTTTAAATTTCCACCATAATTTTAACGAAAAAGCACTGTGCATTTGCTCCGAAGATCTGGCCCCAATCCCACCTTCCTTTGTAGGTAGACATAACTTGTCCCACTTGAACCAATGATACTTAGCATTTTCTCCATCGGAACCCTAGAAACCTCGCAAAGATCTTCACCAATTGCACAAAGAAACCCTTAGGTGGATTGGAAGAAGCTAAAATATGTAATGGAATTAAAGATAAGACATGCTTAATCAATATAAGCCTTCCACTTACAACCAAAAATCTATTCTGTAATGCAAGAACTTTTTCATAATAGAGCAACAAAGATTAGTTAAATAGGTATTCTTACATTTACCAAGGAATAAAGGACATCCAAGATACCTTACAGGGAAAGATTTTTCCAAAAACCCTGAGACCTACTTAATCATTAGTCTCCTCCCTCTTGCCAAATTTGAGGAACATAAGAAACCACTCTTAGAAGCATTAATCATTTGGCTTGAAGCCTCCTCATAGCTCCTCAGTACCTTCATAATCAACTCTAGCAATCGTTTTGTAGCCCCTGAAAAAAATTATAATATCGTCAGCAAAAGATAGGTGAGTAATAACAGGACATCTAATCGGGACTTTAAAAGGTGTGAAACTTCTCCTTAAAGGAAGTCTCTCCAATGCCCACGAGAGACCTTCAGCAGTAATCACAAACAAAGCTGGTGAAATTGGGTCCCCTTGGCACAATCCTCTAGATGACTTAAAAAAACCTCTAGGCACCCCATTTATTAGCACTGAAAACAAGCAGTTAGACACCAATCTCCAAATCATATCAATTTATTTTTCTCCAAAGCCAAAAGCCCTCAAAATATGCATCAGATATAGCCATAAAACCCTATCATAAGCTTAGCTCTCTTCTGCATGCCACCACCAATTCTTGAGCTAACAAAAAATTGTCAAATATTGATCTACTGGGAATAAAATCACTTCAAGGGAGAATTCTTGCCAACCTTGCAATTAAGATTTTGGATAAAACCTTATTTGCAAAGTTACACAAGCTTATGGGCCTAAACTGAGAAAATTCCATCGGATGCTCAACTTTAGGAATGCGCACAATCAAAGTAGAAGCAATCCCCCTCGGAAGTTGTTCACGACAGAAGAAGCTCATGACAGCCGAGTAGACATCATCAGCTACTATATTCCATGCTATAGTGAAAAACTTGCCAGACAAGCCATCTGGCCCAGTTGCACTATCCCCATCCATCAAAAAAACTGCTTCTCGGATCTCCTCCACAATTGGCCATTACTCCAGCATCAAATTCTCAGCATCATTGATCAACTTCGGAATATAACTCAAGTCCCCATGAGGATGATACTCCCCTTGAGAGAACAAAGCTGAAAAATAATCCATAGCAGCTTTGCCAATATCATCATTAGAACACATCCATTCACGAGAAGTATTTTTAATTTGATGAATGATTGCTTGCCTCCTGCACTCTGCCACAACTGAGTGAAAAAACTTCGTATTTTTTTCCTCTTCCTTCCACCATTTAACCCGTGCTTTCTGCCTCCAAAACATCTCGTCAATACATATGGCTTTACTTAACTCCGATCTCATTGAATGCAAATTATCTAGAGCTTGATCTGTAGCAAGTGTGTCATACTCCAATTCTAACCCCACCACTTTCTCTTCCAATTGTCTCACCTTGCCAAAAATATCACCATACATGTGTCTAGACCACAGTCTCAGTGCATGTTTCATAGCAATCAGCTTTCTTAGCAACACCACCAAAGGTAGACCATTTTGATGCTGCTGCCAAACCTGCTTAACAAGATTTAAATAATCATGGTGAGAAGCCCAAAAGTTCAATAATCGAAATGGCCGAGGACAATCATCCAATCTAGTTTTCCCACACATCAACAACGGAGCATGATCTGAGGGATGTCTAGGTAGATGCTTCACCTCCAAAGAAACATTTAGCCCCTCAAAATCATTATTAATCAAAACTCTATCTAATCTTTTCCACACTCTAGCATTGCCCTCTCAGTTATTACACCACATGTAATTTGAACCCAAAACCCTGCATCAAAAGCCCTAATATTGTGCATGAAAGACAAAAACTCAATAGCTTCAGATATCATAAAAGGTCTTCCCCCTCTTTTTTCATTTCCACTCACCACAAGATTAAAATCCCTATCCAACAACCAAGGATAATCATGTTGGCCTTCATGTCTCAACGTGTCCCATAAGGCTAGTCTTTCTACATCCGTGCATTTAGCATGAACAAAAGACAACCTACACACAGCTGCAAAGTAGTTTGAATGCAACAAAATAGACAAGTGTTGCTCACCAACTAATGAGCATGTAACCATGCTCTTATGAAACAACCACACAAACCCGGAGTTATTATTCAAACAAGCATCCATTCCAATTTTCATCCGAATTTTATCCACTCTAGACTCACTTATTTTTGCTTCACAAATGGCAACTAATTGTAATTGAAACACTCTAATTAACTTTTTAAGCCTTCTTAAATTTGGGGTTTGACTGATACCCCTAATATTTCAAAAAAGGAAATTAATCGTTGGATAGCACTTCTGCAGATACCAAATTTTGACACACCATTTATTTTCAAACACTAGGGGGGTATGTTTGCACTTTTGTTACAAATTTTAATTTTTCATTTTTCAAATAATTTGGGGGGGCAAAACAGCAATTTTATCTGTAAATATTTTTCTATCAACTTTTGGGGGTTTTAAATTCATATTTTTACTTTTATGTGAATTTATTAATTTCTTATGATTTTTCTGGATTTAATTGGTATTTTTTTATTTTTTGTACTAGCTAAGGGCAAAATCGTCATTTTTACAATTAAATTCATTTTTCACCAATTTTGAGTCATAAAAGTATTTTTCAGTGTTTTAAACTTATTTTTAGTTTTTGGCAATTTTTTGAGGTCGATAATTATTTTTTCGTGAATTTTCACTGCCAAGGGCAAAATCGTCATTTTACAAATTAAATTCATTTTCCACCAATTTTGAGTCAAAAATGTATTTTTCAGTGTTTCAAACTTATTTTTAATTTTTGGTAATTTTTTTTTGAGGTCAATAATTATTTTTCTGTGAATTTTCATTGCCCAAGGGCAAAATCGTCATTTTACAAATTAAATTCATTTTCCACCAATTTTGAGTCAAAAAATGTATTTTTCAGTGTTTCAAACTTATTTTTAGTTTTTGGTAATTTTTTGAGGTCAATAATTATTTTTCTGTGAATTTTCATTGCCCACGGGTAAAATTGTCATTTCACATCCCAAACTCATTTTTCACCACTTTTTAGGTCCCAAATTCGTTTTTAGATTTTAAGCACTAAGTTTCTAACTTTTTTAGGGTGAATTTTTATTAAAAAATTTGTTATTTACATTTTTCTTTTTTTTTATTATTATTATTTTTGTAAGAGAAAATAGATTTTAAGGATAAAATTGTAATTTTTGCAGTCAAGGGCATTTTGGTCTTTTAGCCCTTTCTTGGAGGTTAAGATTTGTGCAGTATAAATACCCCACTTCAAAAGAAAAAAAAAGGAAGGAAAAAATGATAAAACCCTACAAACACTTTGGGGTTTTATGCTTTAAGAATAAAACACATACTAAAACACCTAAAAAACACACACTAAGCGCCGTTCCTAATTTATTTTTACTGTTCATCATCTTCAACCATCAGGTTTCATTTACTGTTCGCCCTCTCCTTCAGAGATCATCTGCTGTTCATCATCAATCCATTTTCAAGCTCAAAAGGTAAGTCTTTTTCTTTGTTTTGATTCATTGTTCTTATGTGAATCTGATCATCTGCTTAATTGTCAAGAATTCCAGTGGAATTTTTTTTTTTCAAATTTCATTTCTATCCTTGTTCTTGAGTTTGTCGTTGGATTTTTCTCTGTTTTGTTTTCTGGGGCTTTGTTCTTTTTGTTTCTGAGTTGTGTTCTTGAGATTTTATGTTCTTAATCTTCCAACCTCTCCTAGTCCAGTAGCAAATTCACCACAACCATCATCATCTTCCATCATCCCCTATCTCTTCCTCCATTCTCACCACCATCTCCCTCTCAATCCACCGCCTCTCTTCACTACCATTAACTATCTATCCATCCCAAATAGCTTCAGGCATAGCTCACAAACAGCCTGCACCACTATCACCGTTCAACCTTCACCTCCCATGACCTGCACACAAACAATCAAATTCCTTCTGTCTCCCCTGTAGTCGGTTACCACTATCACCATCAATAGCTCTCAAATCCCCTTGACAGCATCAAAGCTAGGCAAATTAAAACAACCACTACAATAACAAACCCAAACATTGCCATTGCCACTTCCAACCAGTCAACATTCACCCTCCACCATCGCAGACCTTCCCCTAAAATCATCAGTAACACAAATTCAGTCACAAAACAGGACATGAGCATTCACAACATACAATTCCTACACTCTGTCACACACACTGATTTACACACACTTCACACGCACACTCAACCACAAGTTCAAGCACACAAATCCTCCACTACCACCTCAACAGAAACATCCCCACCATAGCCTACCAAACCGCATCTCCACAGCTTCAAATCCCCCTGCAAAATCAAACATTCACCAACCCATCCCCTGTGAGTTCCCCAAAGCAATCTCCTCCATCAAGACATCACAAACGGTCACCATGCCCAGCCTGAACCACCATAAACCTACACAAAAACTACAATAACAACCCTAATAGATTCGAGAACTAAAATAACGCTCAACCATTCACCCCAATCACCATCCCCTGCAATCCCCAAAACGTCACCCTCCACCCTCAATTAACCTCCACCAGTCCAACTCCTTTGGTTTTACAGCAATTATAACAACTCAAAACACGACCCAGAGTCATACAACACTGCACACACCATCGCAGCTTCTACTAGTTACTATTCGTCCCAACTCCTCAGTCTATCAACCATCACAGAAAGCCCACAATTACACACACACACACAATTAACATCCACCATTTACCCTCTTATCGAATCCCCTTCCCCTACCAAAGCACACCACTGCGAGAGAGAAAGAGAACGAGAATAGAGAGGAGGAGGGAGATCGGTGAGATCGGTGAGAGCAGAGGGGAACGGGAGGAAAAGAGAAGAACGACTGGTGAGGGAGAAGAGGAAGCTAGAGAGGAGAAAGAATAGAAACGAGGGAAGAAGAGAAATTGGCAAGAGAAAATAAAAGAGAGAGAGAGAGAGAGAGAGAGAGAGAGAGAGGGAGAGGGAGAGAGAGAGAGAGAGAGAGAGAGAGAGAGAGAGAGAGAGAGGAGAAGGATGTTCAGTTTGAAAGAGCAAAAGAGAAAGACAGATGTGGAGAGAGTGAATAAAGAAGAAGAAAGTGCTAGGAATTTTGGGGAAATCAGATTGCAGAACAACTGGTGTGCTTGGGCGAGGGGGGGTTCAATTCAGGTTCAATAAACCGGATTGGAAAGTGAAATTTTGAGTATACTTGGAAATCCAATTGGAGGGGTAAGAGGGATGTTTAGCGTCTGATGTATGATTCCCTGGTTAATTTGTTACATTAATTGTTTAATTCAATTTAATTCTATTAGCTAAGCTCACACAAATGATGAATTTAGTCTTGTATATAGTTTAGCATTTTTTTTTCTTCTTTCTTTCTATCCCTAGATGTTTGTTTAGTTATTTTCTTTTATCTGTAGTTTGTCCTAATTCATTTTTGATTCCTGGTTAATTAGTTTAGATATTTAATTGGTTTTAATCAATCACAACTATTCCATCTGGTTGGGTCTTTCAAATTGTATTTTCTTGAGTTACAGTCCTCATAATTTTGGTATATGTTATTGTCCCCCTAAGAACTTTCTGTATCTCACATTTTAGTCCTTGTTTGTCATAGATTGACCCTTCCTAATTTTAGTTTTCTTCCAATTAAGCCCCCTAATTGCAAATAACCCCATTTTGCTAGGATTTATATGTTTGCTCCCCCAATTTTCTTTAATTTACGTTTTTGACCCTAGACTTGTGCCAAATTTCAATTGTGCTCCAATTGGTTTAAATTTATGATTCGGCCCTTAATTTACTCTACTTTCTATTTTTCCCTCTTTAACTTGTTATAATTTACATTTTTCTTATTGGTTAGTATTTCGCATTTTATTCTCTATTTTATTAAATCGTGGTCCTTTTAACTTGTGTGCTCATTTTGTTAGCATTAGTACCGGGTTTTCGAAGAGAGGTACCCCTTATATCTTATTAAATTTTCTTTATATGCTCCAATGTGATTTTATGCATCATTTTTATTATTATTTGTTTATTTCTTATTTTTATATACTTTTTGCGTATTTACGTATTTAATTTGTTTAATTTTGAATTTTTATTATTTTTAGAAAAATATAATATTTTGTATTTAGTTAGGTAATGTAATAGTTAGGTTATTTTTCTCATATTTTAGCAAAAATTGTGTAATTAGATAGAAAGTGTAATAGATAGGGCATTTTTAATTCCCCCCTTAAATTGTAAATTAAGCCCCCCGGTGTAATAGTTAGGTTTTATTTGCTTTTGTGTGCTTAATTGCTTATATGTTTTACCGCTTTCATTAAGATTTTACATCTAGATATTATGCTTATGTGTTATGTACTCCTATGTGATCTTATATGTTTTTTATATGTTTTGTTTGCGTTTAATTCATGCTTTAACATTTAATTCATGATTTATGGTATTCCGTCACCACACTAGTCCAATGCTAGTTGTGGCTTCTTTTTTTCCGCTAGTCCAACACTAGTGGGATTTTTTAGAACGGGCTAGTCCAACGCTAGACCCTTAGGACATTTTTAGGTACATTCGTGTGCATTTCACATCTCATTTCACACACTTTTAGTTTTCTTTTGTCATGATTTTATTATCATTATTATTATTTATTATTATTATTACTATTATTTACTATTATTATTATTTTGACAACATTTTCAAAATGCATGACATTTAGGTTGCATCTCACTTAGAAATTAGGACATTTGCATGATTCGACTAGAAATAGTCGCCTACTCACGTGGGAAGTGGTGGCGTACATGCCGTTCCCCCCTCCGTGAGTAGAAATATTCAGTCACGAGTTATTAGTCACCAGTACCCGTCATGTTGCATATCCACCTTCTTTCTTCACTTACTATATATTATTATTTTCTCTTCTTTTTACATCACATTTTGCATAAAAACTCGTGACTCCCTCGAGGTTTCGACTCGGGTTTCGCAATTAATGCGATAATTCCGATCAAGTTTCGATGGGACATTCCGACCCTTCCGATACCCACATTTAGACTTAGAATTTGCATTCTGTAGACACCAAATTTTGACACACATTTTATAAAAAGTATGCGTATTACTTCATTTAGGGGTTATTGTGATTTTCAGGGGCTAATTATAATTTTGGTGTATATTACGTCTAATTTGTCGTGTCAGGGGCAAAATGGTAATTTCACCATGTAAATATTAGTTTATTTTATTTTATTTCCTAAATACATTGATTTTACTATTTTTATCATTATTTATGATTTTAATGATTTTTAGGAGTCATTCATCATTTATTTAAAATTTTAGTATTTTTTTAATTCAACGGCACATTTCCCAATGTACTTTTTTATTTTTATTGAAAATTTTTCTTTATAAGAATTATGTGTTTGTGCATTTTATAAATTTTATATAAAGAAAATTTTCATAATTAATTTATTTATTTACTTATTTTAAATACTATTTGTTTGTTTATTTTAAATTGTATTTTTTCTAACCTAGAATTAACTTTCTGACACTGAATTTTTCTTTTTTCTTCTTATAATGTTGTGTTTTAATTTTAATATATAATCTAAAAGGAGTTCAAATAGTTTTTATTTTATTTTCTTATTTTTCTATTTTTCTTTGTTTTCTTCTTAAAAAAAAAAAAAATTTTGAACAGCAGCAGCAGCAACGCTGCTGCTGCCATATCTCTTCTCACCTTCTCCTCAGCAGATTTTGAGGGATTGGGTTTTTGTTTTTCACTGATTTTTTTTTTCACTCATTCACACGCCACTTTTTCCCTCACCTTCTCTCTGCCTCCTCTTCCCCTCACCATTTTTTTTTCCTTCACAGACATCACACACACCTGCATTTTCTTTCCCCTCCCTCTCTGCAAAACACAGAACACATACAACACACAACGCACAAACACAGAACACACAACATTCACAAACACCTGCAATCACACACAGACATCATACACGCACCACACACCTCACCATTCTCTCCTCTCGGCTCACACACAACCAGAAATTACACACTTGCACACAACCTGCGCAACACACAACATTCACAAACACCTGCAAATTCACCTGCAAAACACAGCCACATTCACGCACAATACACACTCCTCTGCAACAATACACTGCATTTTTCCACAACACAGAAAACACACACTTACACACACCTGCAAAACACACACAGACACACACATTGCACACAACCTGCAAAACACACGCACAACACACACTTGCACACAATCTGCAAAACCTCCCGCATAAAACACACATTACACACACCAGTTTCATTGACTCCATAAACACACATATATCCGCACACACACACCTGCGAATTTAAAAAAAAAATCAACAACAACAACAACAACAACAACAACAACAACAGCCACAACAACCGGACCACCAGCATCTTCAATTACTTGCAAGAAGAAAACAAAGGCTCAAAACAACTCATCCACAGGTAAGCATTTTGGCTCATTTCTCTGTCATTGTTTATCATTTTATTCGCATTTTTTTCTTTTTTTTTTCTTTCTTTCTTTCGAATTTGGGTAAAAAAAAAAATTTGTGTTGGAACCTTCGGTTAAAAAAATTAAAAAAAAAAAACACACGAAAAAAAAAAAACTAGAAAGAGACCTGTGAGAGAGAGAGAAATCCGAAAAAAAAAAATAAACAAAACAAAACAAAAGGGAGAGCAAATCGGGAGAGAAGAAAAGAAAAAAAAAAAAAGAGAGAGTAGATCGGGGAAGGGGAAAAGAAAAGAAGAAAAAAAAAAGGGTAAATCTGGAGAGCAGATCGGGAGAAGAGAAGAAGAGAAGAAGAAGAAGGAAGAAAGAGAGAAAGAGAGAAAAGAAAGAAAAGGAAAAAAAAAAAAAAAAAAGTAAATCTGTAGAGCAGATCGGGAGAAGAGAAGAAGAGAAGAAGAAGAAGGAAGAAAGAAGGAAGAAAGAGAGAAAAGAAAGAAAGGAAAAGAGAAAAGAAGAAAGAAAAGTAGAAAAGAAAAAGGAAATCTGGGGGGGGGGGGGGGGGGAACGTCTGAAAAAAAAAAAAAAAAAAACAAAAAAACTAAGTCAGGCGAAAAAAAAAAAAAAAAAAGTTTTAGTGAAACTACGTCGTTTTGACGTAGTTTCACTCAAAACTACGTCGTTTTGATTAGTTAGTTTTTTTAATTTATTTTTAATTAATAATAGGTATTTATTTTATAGTCCTTATGCTTTCATTAATGCTACTGTGGCTCCGAGATTTTCTGATTTGTGCATTTAAGTTTTTGTTTTTTATAGATTGACCCCATAATTTTATTTTCTTTGCAATTAGGTCCTAATTAATTGCATTTAGGTCCCTCAACTTGTAGATAATTGTAATTTTACCCTTATATTTTTCAAATTTCTATTTTTGACCCCTACATTTCTCGATAATTACATTTTGACCCCTATATTTTTCTGAAATTGCATTTTTACCCCTGATATTTATGGAAATTGCAATTTTGCCTCCCAAGCTTGCTGTTATTGTATTTTAGGCTTTAAATGTTGCTGAAATTACATCTTTGTCCTTATACATTGTTGGAAATTCTATTTTTTGCCCTAGGATATTGCTGAAACTTTACATTTTAGCCCCTCAAGTAGCTAGAACTTGAATTTTAGCCTTAATAGTTGCTGAAAATTTTATTTTTTTGTATTATACTTGTTGGAAATTATATTTTTTGACCTTTAAATTCATTGTAAATTATATCATTATTTTAACCATGGTTTGAAATAATTTTACCCTTTAGCTTGTTATAAATTACATTTTATTTAGAATGTAGTCTAAATTTCCGTTTTTATCCAAATCTTTTAATATTTTTTTTTATTAAAATTAGTTATGTCTTCAAAACTTTAAATTATTTCTTTTCACATTTTCTTTATTTATTTAAAAAAAAAATTTTACAGTTAATGTTCTAAAATTGGGTATTGTTAGTCTAATTAATGTTCAAATTAATTTTCTTTATTTCTCTTTTAGTTATTTTAATAATTCTTATTTTGGTTTTTTTTTTTTAAAAGTTTAAGTATGTATTATTGTATTTTATCTTATATTATCATTATTTCTTTATTTTTGTTGTTTTGTTTTCTATTTAAACAATTTTCATTTTTTTTTAAATAATTAATTATTATTATCATTATTTTCTTTCCTTTATTTTTGTTGTCTGAATTATTTTAGTATGTTCATAGTGCTTGGTATGAAATTATTTAATTAATTGATTTATTTGTTAAATAGTGGTATTTTTGACATGTTTGTTCATGCTAGTAGCAATTTGTACCGAGTTTACGAACGGGAGGTACCTCGACTACCCTTTTAATTTCTTTTTATGTGCTCCTACGTGCTCCTATGTGTTTTCATGTATCTTTGTGCTTATAATTTTATCCATGTGTGAATGTTTATTTATTTATTTATGCCATGTTGTTTATTTGAATTTAATTTTGATTATTCAAAGAAATGTAATAGATAGGTAATATTCTATTTAGCAAAATTGTGTATTTAGATAGTTAATGTAATAGATAGTTCATATGTTATCTATTTAATAAAAATCTTATGTATTTTAGATAGAAAATGTAATAGATAGGCTAGATAGGTTACCCTTTTTATTTTTAGATTATAATTAGGCTTCTCCGGTGTAATAGTTAGGGTTTTGCGTGCTATGTGTGCTATGTGCTTATGTGTTTTATCCGCTTTCTTTAGGATTTTGCATCTAGAATATCATGTTTATGTGTTATGTGCTCCTATGTGCTATTATTTGCTTTTATGTGATTATTGCTTTAATACATGCTTTATTTATTTACTTGCTTTAATTATATATGTGTATCGTCGTCACACTAGTCCAACGCTAGTTGTGATTAATTTCGGTTTCTTCGCTAGTCCAACGCTAGCGTAGAATTTTTAGAAAATAGGCTAGCCCAATACTAAGCCTTTAGGTCATTTTAGCATTAGGATCATTTTTCGTGTGCATTTCATGATATTTCACACACATTTTTATTTTTTTTAGGCCTTTTCCATTTTGTATGATTTTTATATACTTTATCATTTATTATCTATTTTCAACATCTATCTAATGCATAACATTTAGATTCCGCTACACATAGAATTTTAGGTCATTTGTGTGATTTGACTAGAAATAGTCATCTACTCACGTGGGAAGCGATGGCGTACATGTCGTTCCCCCCTCCGCGAGTAGAAACAGTTAGTCACGAGCTCATTTTGTAACACCCTAGAAAATGCACATATAAGAGACATTTTTTTTTCTTATTTAGGGTTAAGTGTTAATCCTAGATTTATTAGTTGGAAGATTTCTTGAGTTAATTAGGTTAATTAGTTAAGATTTTCATTTTAAGCAAGAACACTTAAGTACTACATTTAGAATAATTTTACTTGACCATTTAATTTATATTAGAGTTTAAAATTTTGCTTAATTTATTCTACTATTTTTTAGCCTTTTACTACTTGAATTTTAGCTCAATTTTACTCAAAAATTTCACTTATTTTCTTACCTTATTTTCTTTTCCCTTGGCTGAAAATTTTCTCTTTCTTTCTTTTTCTCTTGGCCGAAAACTCTTTTCTTTTTCTTTCTTCTTTATGGCCGGATTTTCTTTTCTCATTTTCACTCTATTTTTGCTTTAATAATTTGTGTCTAATTATTGATTATATTAAGTGAAAAGAGTTGATAATCTTCACCAATCAAATTAAACCAAGTAGTTACTCTTGCATTAAAAGACTAACTAATTACTTTACTCTTGTGAGGTTTTAATTGGACCACCATTTTCTCATCTTTTCTTCATTTCTTTTTCATTTTTCCTAGACTATTTCTTTCTCTTTTTCCTTCACCTTGGCCGGCCAACTCCTTTCTCCTTCTTCCCTCATTTTTTTGCTCTCAACTTCTTGGACTATCATCTCTCAAGTTGACACAAATCAACCATAGGAAGTGGACTTCTATCTTTTCTAAGCAAAGTTCTAGGCATATCTAAGGTATTTACCATGAACTTACCTTATTAATTTCATGTTTTAATTAGTTTTTATGCAAGTTTAATACCAAGTTTCTTGTTAATACTACTTGAAGAAATTAGTTAGAACTTGATATATACTTGCTATATAAAGTGTTCTTGTGCTTAGATAGACTAGTATATGGCTTTTAAACCTTGGAAATTTATGTTTTATATGTGGTTTAGTTGAGGATTTAAGTTGGAACTCAAGAACACTTAAAACAGTCATGCTGGACCAGTTTTAGTAAAACTTTCATAACTTGGTATACACAACTTGGATTCGAGTGATTCTTGTTGTTTTAGAAACTAGATTGATAGGGCTTTCCAACGGTATAAGGCTTGCCCTGTGGTTCGTTATGTATTAATCGCAGAAAGTTTGCAAAGTTGGCTGAAAATTTGATTCTGCGGAAAACAGTTTTGGTGATGAGCCAACTTGAGGGCTGATTTTGAACCTGTTATAGTTGGAATTTGGATTGATGATCTTCACGAAAGTTGTAGCCCTATAAACGTACTTTAAAACCATGTAATCAGAATTTCTTAGTTCTTAATGGATTGACCCCAGAAATGGCACGAAGTTGGCTGAAAACCAACCCTGTGCAGATTTGAGTGATGATCCTTGGAGTAGGGATTTTGAATTTGAGTGGAATCTTGATTGAATTTGAGTTTAAATTGAACCTAGAAGTTGTAGAACTTGTTGAATTGGATTGGATAGTTGATTTTCTTGCAGGTTTTAAATTTTTGGGTTAGTCCGGTTATAGGGAAAATGCTGCCGAAATTTCGGTAAAACCTAAGAAATAAAAGTGATTAGGCTATGATTTAAGACTTTATAAGCTGTAATTTAGTGATTTAAGCGTGCAGAAATTTTTGTAGATTAGCTATTAGTGAATTAAACCTTTCCGAGCCAAAACCCTAGAAAGTTAGAAAACCCTAATTTCGAAAACCCTAAACCCTAGGGTAAAACCCTAAGCTCCAAAACCCTAGAAATTAAACCCTAGAAAGACTTAGGGTATTTCTTGAATTTCTTTATGAAATTTCTTAGATTTTAGTCAGGGTTTTTACACGATTCTTTCTCGTGAATTTCAGGATCCGGAAGTGGTTCCCGACCCTACTACGAAATATTTTCTTAGGCATCAGGTGAGTGTCTTTATGTGTGCATGTTGCATGGAATGTGATATTTTATTTGATAAATATTATGCGAGAATTTGCAATTACTATGTGAATACCTGTGCTACTTGAGGAAAGATGTGTACTTTATCACATCTGTTCCGCAACATGTTACTTGCTTTCATTGACCAATGTGTTACTTGTGTGTGCGTGAGACTACCGTGATTAACTTCCATGTTATTTCACGGTTAGTCAACCGGGCTGCAAGTGGGAGGACATAAGGTGCTGGGTGTTTTAGGGATTGATGTTCTTTCCCTTTTGAGTTGTGAATCCTCAAAGAGGCCAACTCCGGATTGAACCTGTTTGATTGTTGGCCCTCCAGGGTTGAGAATATCTCCCTGGATGTGGTAGCTTGTACGGAGGTTATAAGGTGATTGGCGGTTAGGGTTTGTGCTTGATAAAACTGATATGTTCTTTGATAAAGACCTGAGCTATTATCTCGGTCCAAATATCGTGACTACATGGTCAGTGCTTGCTCTTCCTACGGCTAAGCTTGCTTCCGTAGTGGAGCCCTGTATCCTCCTTTGACTACATGTTAAATTAAATTGTTTATATCTTGATTTATTAATTTAATTGTTCGATTATTTCATTTACTAAAAATAATGAGTTCTGGATATGATTGCATGACTTGGACATTCACTGGGCTATTATAGCTCATTCCATTCCATTTGTTTTTCCTTTACTCAGGTTTCCTGAGAAATTAAAGCTGGATCAACTGGGTTTTGATTGTTATAGACGGTTCAGTTATTGTATTCGCCAAACTGTGTTAGGCGATCTTTGTGAAAAATCATGTATGTTATGACATGTAAACTCTTGATGTGAATTGTACCTTATGTTAAATAAAATGAGTGTATTTTATTTTATTCCATTTTATTTTAGCTTATTTTATTTTAAGTTAAGTACGCTCGGACGTTTGCGTGAGTGCGTGAATCGAGACCTGGCGAGAGCTAGGCAGGCAGTCCGCTAAGCCCTTTGGTGCGCCTCTGGGTAAGGTGGGGCTGTCACACATTTCGTCTCCCGTACCCGTTATGTTGCATCCCTACTTTCTTTGTTCACTTACTATCTATACTACTATTTTCCTTTTCTTTTGCATTCCATTTTTGCACCTATACTCGTGACTCCGTCGAGGTCTACATTCGGGTTTCGCAATTAATGCGGTAATTCCGACTAAACCTCAATAGAATATTTTGTCCCTTAACGATATTCATTTTTAGGATTAGATTTGCATTCATATAGTTGCATCCAAATGCGATAAAATCTTAGGGTTATATTAGGAAAATTTAGACTAAACCTCGCAACTAGTTTCGGCTAGGTTGAAAGGGTGCCTTAGGCGCGAGCCTTTGCCTTCCCTTTTTTCAACTGTGACTCCCGAACCTTTTTCTCTTGTTTTTTCAAAGACCTGGAGTCGTCTAAAAGGGTTTTCTCATTTTTCCTTATTTTTTTTCAAAAACCATTTCTTTAAATAAAGCATTTTGACTTTCTTACCTTTTATAAAATATTTTCGGGTGACTTGGTACACCAAAACTCAATACCAAGTGGCGACTCCTTCTTTACTAAAAAACCCTTTTTAGACTCTATTTTTGGGCCAAAAAACCGTCGCATTTTCAAAGTCCCATTTTAGGCCCTTTTTCTTTTATTTTTAAAATAAAGCATTTGTTTATCGTGTTTTTGTCGAATCATCTTTTACAAAGTATTTTTCTAAAAAATTATTTCTACAAGAAATTTACACGCTTCTTTTTCCAATAAACACGACCACATTTAACACTTCCTTTTCATTTTTTTCGACTTTAACTAGTTCTTTTTCGAAAAATGGGGCGCGACACATTCATTTAGATACATCCAAACGCGATAGAATCTAGGGCTAATTTAGGAAAATTTGATTAAACCTCGCAATTAGCCTCGGCTAGGTTGAAAGGGTGCCTTAGGCGCAAGCCTTTGCCTTCCCTTTCTTCAAATGTGACTCCCGGACCTTTTTCTCTTGTTTTTTTTCGTAGACCGGAGTCGAAAAAGGATTTTAAAATATTTTTCTAAAAAATTTTATTCTTGTTTTGTTAAACAATTTTTCAGGTGACTTGGTACACCCTAACTCAATACCAAGTGGCGACTCCATTTTTCTATAATAAAACCCTTTTTCAAAAAAAAAATTTATTTGGCCAAACCTGTCGTACATTTAGTCCCGACCTTGTTTTCTTTTAAAATACTATTTTTCTTAAAAATACACTTTTTTACTAAAATTTGATTTTTCTCACACACGCACAGTTTTTCCAAAAACCTTTATTTTCGAAAGGGTCATCAGACCGGACCATCTTTTTCGGGACGCGACAATCAACGACCCCACTAGTACACCCTTTTACTTTCACGATTTTTTTGGGCAGCGACAACTTCAAAAGCATTAGTGCACAATCTTACTTGAGATCTTAAAATTCTATCTGACTCTAACCTCGATTTTGTTTCCCTTTTCTTCCCTCGTTTCTCAGCTTCCCATTGACCCTCCATATGCTGAATATTTTGTAGTTGCATCGGCGAAGCTTCCAAATTGCAAATGGCTAAATGTCGTGGGACATCTTCAACTTTCTGTCCAATATCCAAGGGCCCAGGAGAGAGACTGCCCACCATTATTTCTGGTTCTAGAATCAATTTACGTTGAAGAGAGTTGGAATCACCATGCCCTTGCAACACACTAGTAGTTTCCAGCTCATGCAAACTGACCACAACCACTTGTTGGTGCACCTGCTACTGTATCGTATTGTAATCAATAATGTCCAGTGATTTCTCGTAGATACTTTGCCTCCCAACAGAATCCACCAGCAACCCCTGTGCAGGATTATTCATAGCTGTATTTCCAATGTTCTTAGCCATATTCTTAGACAGCTGCAGTGCGTCACTGGATTCAGCCATATTTCCTTCCACTTGCTACTGGGCACACCAGTCTCAGGTACCAGTAGTTGCTGGTTCGATCTAACCCCCATCTCGACATGCTGCGCAGCAATGGACATACCTTCTTGGTCCTCGTTCTACACCCATGCCAGCCTGTTTCACCCTTTTATCAGCAAGGTTTGTCTAGTTTTCTTCATTCTGCAGAAGAGCTTCTGTTAAAGTTTTCTTTGGAACATATTGCCAATGGTTACCTTTCTGACATTGGTCATCCTCTACCCTTTCAGTTTTCTTTTCCTTTTGGACACCCCATCTACAGTGAGTAGAATCATGTCCTTCCTTGTTGCATTTTTTGCAATAATCAGGCAAGTCGTCATAAGAAACTGTGACAGCCCCACCTTACCCAGAGGCACACCAAAAGGCTTAGCGGACTGCCTGCCTAGCTCTCGCCAGGACTCAAGTCAAGCACTCACTCAGAACATCCACGCACAGTTAACCCAAAGTAAAATACATTCACATAATTCAACTTAAAGGTACAAGTATCACTAAGAAGTTTACATGCCAAAATATACATATTATTTACAATAATAGCCCAAACAGTTTGGCTATTCAAAATATGTAAAATATCTACTATATCCAAAACCATTCCGTTCCAGCTTTAATATTTACAGGGAACCTGGGTAAAGGAAAACAAATGAAAGGAATGAGCTATAATAGCCCAGTGAGTGCCCAAGTCATGCAACCATACCGAGAATCCATTATTTTCATGGAATAAAATAATTAACAAAGTAATAAACAAGCATAATGAACAATTAAGTTAACAAGTAGTCAATGGCGGATATAGGGCTCAACTACGGGAGCTAAGGCTCGACCGTAGGAGAAGCAACTACTGATCATGTAACCATGACGTTAGGACCAAGATAATAGCTCAGGTCCTTCGCCAAGGTCATACCAGTATTATCAAGCAAGTACCCTAACCACCATTCACCTTATAACCTCCGTACACGGCTACCACATCCAGGAGTAATCTCGACCTTGGAGGGCCAACAAGCAAGCAAGAAAGTTCAATCTGAAGTTGGCCTCTTTGAGGATTCACAACTCAAAGGGAAAGAACAATCACGCCCTAAAACACCCAGCACCTTATATCCTCCCACACACAACCGAGTTGACTAACCGTGAAATAACAGTGAAGTTAGTCACGGAAGTTTCAAGCACATATAACACATTGGATCACGAAAGCATGTAACACATTGCGGAATAGATGCGATAAAGTACACATCTTTCCTCGAGTAACACATGTCATAAAATAACAATTACAAGTATAACATAATATTTCATGAATCATGCACACATAGAGGCACTCACCTGAAATGTGTAGGAAAATATTTCGTAAAATGGTTGAGACTCACTTTCAGGTCCTGAAATTCAAAATAAATAATCTAACGAAAACCCGATTAAAACCCTAAGTAAATTAGTAAGAAAGTTTAGGAAATAACCCAATTAGTTTTAGGGTTTAGGTTCTAGGGTTTTTTAGGGTTTTAGGGTTTAGGGTTTTGAACCTAATGTTTAGGGTTTTGGATTTAGGGTTTTAGTTTTAGGGTTTTCTTGTTCTAGGAAAATTTAATTCGTTTCTAGATCATTTTCTAAAATTCTACACTACCAACTTCCTAAATTTAAGCATATTCTAGGTTAGAAATCTCACTTCTATTTTTTTCCTTCTTTAATTTCTACCTAAAATTTTGGCAGCATTCTGTAACACCCTAGAAAATGCACACATAAGATACATTTTTCTCTAATTAGGGTTAAGTGTTAGACCTTGATTTATTACTTGGAAGAGTTCTTGAATTAGTTAGGTTACTTAATTAAAGGTTTCATTAGTAAGCAAGAATACCTAAGTACTAAAGTTAGAATAATTTCATTTGACCATTTAATTTATACTAGTGTTCAAATTTTGATTAGCTTATTTTATTATATTCTAGTCTTTTGATTACTTGAATTTTAGCTCAATTTTACTTGAAAATCTCAATTATTTTCTCACTTTATTTTCTTTTCCCTTGACCGAAAATTCTTCTTTTTCTTTTCTTTTCTTTTGGCCGAAATTTCTCTTCTTTTCTTTGGGCCGAAATTCTTTTCTTTCTTTTTCTTCTTGTGGCCGGTTTTCCTCTTTCTATTTTTGTCCTAATTTGCTTTAATAATTTATGTCTATTTATTGAATATATATAAGTGATAAGAGTTATTAATTTTCACCAATTAAATTAATCCAAGTGGCCATTCTTGCATTAAATGACTAACTATTTACTTTACTCTTGTAAGGATTTAATTGGACCACCATTTTTCCCATCTTTTCTTCTTTTCTTTTTCATTTTTCCTAGCCTATTTCTCTCTCTTTTCCTTCTCACTTTGGCCGGCCAAGCCTTTCTTCTTCTTTCCCCATTTTTGCTCTCAAATTTCTTGGACTTTCATCTCTCAAATTGGAACAAATCCACCATAGGAAGTGGACTTCTATCTTTTCTAAGCAAAATTCTAAGCATATCTAAGGTATTTACCATGAACCTACATTATTAATTTCATGTTTTAATTAGTTTTTATTCAAGTTTAATACCAAGTTCTTGTTAAGATTACTTGAAGAAATTAGTTAGAACTTGATATGTAATTGTTAGATAAAGTGTTCTTGTGGTTAAATAGGCTAGTATGTGGTATTGGAACCTTGAAATTTCATGAAGAACATGTTATTTGGGTGAAAGTTCTTGGAGCTTAATCCTTGAAATTTAGTGAGATTTTGATTGAATTTGAGTTTGGATTGAACTAAGAAGTTGTAGAACTTGATGAATTATGGGTTGGATGATTGAAATCTTGATGAAAAACAAGATTGGAAGGGCCGAAAATCAAGGGGAAATAATGCCCAAATTTTGTTAGAAAAACCCTAGAAAACCCTAGAAAACCCTAGCATAAAAACCCTAGAATGTAAACCCTAAACCCTAAACCCTAAACCCTAAACCCTAAACCCTAGAAAAAAAAAAACTAGAATTTAATGGGGTATTTCTTGAAATTTTCTTACTAGGTTAATTAGGGTTTAAATTGGGTTTTTCATTAGATTATTTCTTTCAAATTGCAGGATCCAATAGTGAGACCCGACCTTTCTACGAGATATTTTCTTAGGCACCAGGTGAGTGTCTTTATGTGTGCATGATGCATGGAATGTGATAATTTTATTTTGTGACTATTATGCTTAACTTGCAAATATTATGTGAGTACATGTGTTATTTGAGGAAAGATGTGTACTTTATCGCATCTATTCCACAATGTGTTACCGCCTTTATTATTTAAAATGTTATTTGTGTGTGTGAGACTACCGTGACTAACGTCACTGTTATTTCACGGTTAGTCAACCGGGCTGCAAGTGGGAGGACATAAGGTGCTGGGTGTTTTAGGGTGTGATGTTCTTTCCTTTTGAGTTGTGAATCCTCAAAGAGGCCAACTCCGGAATGAACTTTCTTGATTGTGTGTTGGCCCTCCAGGGTTGAGATTTTTCTCCCCCGGATGTGGTAGCTTGTACGGAGGTTATAAGGTGATTGGCGGTTAGGGCTTGTGATTGATAAAACTGATATGTTCCTTGATAAAGACCTGAGCTATTATCTCGGTCCAAATATCGTGGCTACATGATCAGTACCTGCTCCTCTACGGTTAAGCTTGCTTCCGTAGTTGAGCCCTGTATCCGCCAGTGACTACATGTGAATTAAATTGCTCATATGTTGTTTATTTAATTTATTGATTATTTTAATGACTGAAATCATGAGTGCTTGGTATGATTGCATGAATTGGACATTCACTGGGCTATTATAGCTCATTCCATTTTATTTGTTTTCCTTTACTCAGGTCAACTGAAAAATTAAAGCTGGACCAACTGGTTTTTGGGTTATTATAAGTGTTTTAGTTGTTGTAATAGTCGCACTATGTTAGACTATTATTGTGGAAAAAAAAATTATGTACATTATGACTTGTAACTTTTTGATACGACTTGTATCTTCAAGTTAAATAATAAGAGTTTGTTTTATTTTATTCCATGTCACTTCATGTTATTTTATTTTAAGTTAAATACGTTTGGATTTTCACGTGAGTGCGTGCATCGAGCCCTGGCGAGAGCTAGGCAGGCAGTCCGCTAAGCCCTTTGGTGTGCCTCTGGGCAAGGTGGGGCTGTCACAGGTGGTATCAGAGCTTAGGCTTGAATCCTAACCTTAGTGCTAGCCTTGTCTGGGGTGTCGGGTAGGAAATTTGGGTTGAGTCGGTTACGCTTGGGCCTGATCAACCTGAGTGTGAGAGATAAGATCCGAATTTCCGTACCTAGGCACTATTGTGTATATGCTTGAGGTTGTGTTTAGATTACTTTTAAGATTAATATTTGAGTGTGATATTTAAGTATTATTTATTATTAAGTATTTGTGGGATAGACCTAATTAATTTATTATTTAAACCTGTAGGTATGTCAGAGAGTGATAGGATTGAGGCACCATCGCCATCGGTTGCAGCGCCGGTGCAGCGTGAGCATCGCCGGAGACCCATTGTCCGTTTTCGTGAGGGACCGGGGCACCCTTACCGCACCTTTTCACCTGCCCGACGAGTCCGACCTGCCTGCGGATGTTGGAGGACCTATTCATACCCCGATTATGTTGTGCTTTCGCTGATAGAGGATAGTAGGCGAGTGGGGGGTGACAGTGATATTGCCCGAGCCCGTGTACATGAGTTGAGAGAGACGATTAGGGCTCAGGCCCAGAGGATTCGTGAGTTAGAGACTGCTGTTCAGGAAGAGCAGCAGAGGACGGATGCCTACCGCGAGCAGTGCCAGGAGCTACACGGTCGTCTCTCACGTGTGGTACAGCATGTCCGGGACCACGGGGGACGACTCGTGGATGAGAGTGGTCTATTGGTAGGCCATGTACTGGATGAGGTGCGCGATGTGGCTCCGCACCTAGGGCCAGGACAGGCAGCGCCTCCACCTCCTGGGGCCGAGGGTGCTCCTGGGGGTGAGCGAGACATAGGTGTGAGCTCTGCTGGATCGGTTCGGTTGGGTTAGGTTTTAGATTGGACCTTTGGATGGAGTTATGTACTAAAGCTTATGTTAGTTTTGTTATGTTTATATGTATGACCTGTTTTGTATCTGACTTTTGAGATGTGTAAATTGAACTACTTGTATAAATATGTGTGCTCTTTTGGCATGAAATTTGGCTTCTTTGTTAATCACGACTTTGTGCATTTTATAGTGTATCTTGACATTCATCATGTAGTTATTAAAATAAATTTAATTCATGTTATTATAGTATATTAAATTATGAGTGGACGTGGTCGCGGGAGAGGACGTCCCCGTCGTCAAGACCGGGATGCAGAAGCTACCTCTAGCATAAATCCACCTGTGGGAGCTGATCCCATGATCACAGTTTTAAATCGAATGACCGATGTTCTAACTCAGTTGGGAACTCGGCAGAACCCTGCGGTGGAAATTGGTGGATCTCATAGAAACCCGGTTGTAGGGGAAGATGTGGCCTTGGAACGATTCCAAAAATTTAAGCCCCCCTAAGTTTAACGGCAGTCCAAAACCAGAAATTGCTGAAAAATGGTTAGAGGACATTGAGAAGATTTTTACTGCCTTGAAGTACCCAGATGAACGGCAGGTGACTTTTGCCGTGTTTCAATTGGAAGGGGCTGCCACCCCTTGGTGGAATTTGATCAACGCCAAGTGGGAGAGACATCAGACACCAAGGACGTGGAGCAACTTTACCAAGGAGTTTAAAGAGAAATATATTCCCGTGCGAGTGCAAGAAAAGCGGGAAGACGAATTTCTGAAGTTGAGGCAGGGGTTGTTGTCCGTAGCTGAGTATGAAGCTCAATTTACGAAATTATCTCGATATGCTCCAGAACTCGTAGCCACTGAGCGGCGGCGGAAGAGGAGATTTATTCAAGGGTTGAATTTGGAGATCCAGGATGCTCTCGCAGCTGCCACCATTGAAACGTACGAAGATGCCGTGGAAAAAGCACAGCAGGTGGAGGAAACCAAGTCTCTGGTCCGCACTGTGAAAGCAAGAAAACGGGGAAATACCAGTGATGCTCGCCCTTCAATTGGAAGCGCTCCAGCCCCTAAGACGGGACGGGGAATGGGAGGAATGAGAATTGGACAAGGTGCCCCGTTCGGTAGATCAAGAGGTGCTCCGGTGGGAAGGGCTCCTCCAAGAAGTGAACAAAAAGAAGATATTCAAAAGGAAAAACAGTCGTCAGCTGCTTCTGGTGCTTGTGGATACTGTGGCAAAGGTAACCACACTGAGGATAATTGCTGGAGAAAGAATCGAAAATGTTTGCTTTGCGGCAGTGGCGAGCACCGAATAAATCAATGTCCCAGACAAACCACCAGTGGACCGAGCACCGCTCAATCTGGACCCAAGGAGATCCAGCAAGCTAGGGAGAGCGGGAATAAACGAAAAGTGCCGGCTCGTGTGTATGCCCTTGATAAGCAGGATGCCCGGGAATCACCGGCGGTAATTGAAGGTATGATTCTTGTTTTTCATCGTCTGGCTAAATTACTAGTAGACCCTGGATCCACTCATTCCTTTGTGAATTCTCAATTTATGACTGCTTTAGAGATTCAACCTGTTAAGTTATCTTATGAATTGGAAGTAAGGACTCCGACTGGGGACCATTGTCTGATAACTAATCTTGTTTATCAAGATTGTGAACTTCGGATAGGAGAAAGGAAATTGTTGACAGATCTCATAGCTTTACCTATTCGGGGTTATGATGTAATATTAGGCATGGATTGTTTAACCCGGTATAGTGCTCAACTGAATTGTGGGACGAAAGTGGTGGATTTTAGCATACCGGGGGAACCTATTTTAAGATTGGATGTTAATAAAACCCTAGCTTCCTCAAATCTTCTTTCGGCCATGCAAGCTAGGAAATTAATGTTTCGAGGGGCAGTCGGATTCCTTGCTTATTTAATTAATACACCTGAGGATAAAGTAAGACTTGAGGATGTGCCGGTGGTAAAAGAATTTCCCGATGTTTTTCCCGAAGAATTAAGCTCTCTACCTCCGGAGAGAGAAGTGGAATTCAAAATAGAATTGGTACCAGGGGTATCGCCACTATCTAGAACTCCCTACCGCATGTCCCCAGCCGAACTTAAAGAACTTAAGGTTCAACTCCAGGATTTGTTGGAGAGAGGATTTGTCAAGCCGAGTGTATCACCATGGGGAGCCCCAGTATTATTTGTAAGGAAGAAGGATGGTACTCTTAGGCTGTGCATTGATTATCGAGGGTTAAATAGTGTTACTATAAAGAATAAGTATCCTTTACCTCAAATTGATGAACTGTTTGATCAACTGGAGGGAGCGGTGATCTTTTCTAAGATAGACCTTCGGCAAGGATATTATCAATTGAAGATTAAAGAGGAAGATGTGCCTAAAACTGCATTTAACTCTCGATATGGGCACTATGAATTTGTAGTGATGCCATTTGGGTTAACGAATGCCCCGGCGGCTTTTATGGATTTAATGCACCGGGTTTTCAGACCCTACTTAGACCAGTTTGTAGTGGTCTTTATTGATGATATTTTGATCTTTTCAAGGTCCCGGGGAGAGCATGAGCAACACTTGAGGGTAGTACTACAAACCTTGCGGGATAATAAGCTGTATGCCAAGTTTAGTAAGTGCGAATTTTGGAAGGACCAAGTGTCATTCTTGGGTCATGTTATTTCGGGAGAAGGTTTAGCAGTAGATCCATCCAAAGTAGAAGCCGTGGTTAGTTGGAAACAACCCGAGAATCCCACCGAAGTTCGTAGTTTCTTGGGTTTAGCTGGCTATTATCGGCGATTCATTAAAGATTTTTCAAAGATAGCCACACCACTCACTGCTTTGACTCAGAAAAATGTTAAGTTCATTTGGGATGGACGGTGTGAGCAAAGTTTCATTGAGCTTAAGAAGCGACTGACATCTGCCCCAGTGCTAGCATTGCCCAATGGAAAAGAGACCTTCAGGGTGTACACTGATGCTTCACGGGAAGGCTTAGGAGGTGTGTTGATGCAAGGGAAACAAGTGGTGGCCTATGCTTCCCGTAAGTTAAAAACTCATGAGAGGAATTATCCCACACATGACCTAGAGTTAGCTGCTGTGGTTTTCGCACTCAAGAAATGGAGGCATTATTTGTATGGGGTCACCTTTGAGGTGTATACCGATCACAAGAGTTTGAAATATTTATTTTCTCAGAAAGAGCTAAATTTACGACAACGTAGGTGGGTGGAGTTATTGGAGGATTACGACTGCACTATTAATTATCACCCGGGTAAAGCTAACGTTGTTGCAGACGCTTTAAGTAGGAAGGTGCAAATGGCTAGTTTGGCCGTTCATGAATGGGATTTATTGGAGCGAGTGAGTGAGAGCAATCCAAAAATAGTTGGCTCTAAAGTGATTTGTGGAAATGTAAGTGTACGATCTGAATTGTTGGGACAAATCCAAGAAGCTCAAGGCAAGGATCTCACATTACAGAAAAGGATAGAGAAAGCCAAAGAAGGGACCATACCTGAGTATAGTGTAGGACCGGAGGGACTGTTGAGATTCCGAAATCGAATCTTCATCCCAAGAGACGAAGAGTTGAAGAGGGTGATCCTGGATGAAGCCCATCGGTCCAAGTACACTGTAGCACCCGGGGAGTACAAAAATGTACCAAGATCTGAAGAAACTCTATTGCTGGGATAATATGAAGAGGGAAATAGCGGAATATGTGCAAACCTGTCCTACGTGTCAGCAGGTAAAAGCCGAACATCAGAGACCATCAGGACTATTACAACCTTTAGAAATCCCAGAGTGGAAGTGGGAGCACATCACCATGGATTTCGTTTCCGGGTTACCGAGAACTCAAAGAGGACATGACGCAATTTGGGTAATTGTCGATCGCCTAACTAAATCCGCCCATTTTCTGCCTATGAACATGACTTACCCGTTAGAAAAACTTGCTCGTATGTTCATTGATGAAGTGGTGAGACTTCATGGAATTCCCGTTAGTATTGTGTCAGACCGAGATCCTCGGTTTACTTCCCGACTGTGGGGACAGATGCACGAAGCTTTGGGAACGAAGTTGAACTTTAGCACGGCTTACCATCCCCAGACCGATGGTCCAATCCGAACGGGTAATCCAGATTTTAGAAGATATGCTGCGGGCGAGTGTGATGGATTTTGGTAGCAATTGGGATCAACATGTGACCTTAATTGAGTTTGCTTACAACAATAGCTACCAATCCTCGATCCAGATGGCTCCGTTTGAAGCATTGTACGGGAGAAGGTGTAGAACGCCTGGCTATTGGGATGAAGTGGGCGAGCGAAAGGTGTTGGGTCCAGAAAAAGTACCCTGGATAGAAGAAGCTTATGAAAAGGTCAAGTTAATACAACAACGACTTCAAACTGCTCAAAGTCGACAAAAAAGTTATGCTGATACTCGAAGGAAAGAGTTGGAGTTCGAAGTTGGAGATGAAGTATTCCTCAAGATTTCATCATTTAAAGGTGGCATCCAGTTTGGGAAAAAGAAGAAGCTTCAACCAAGATACATGGGACCGTTCAAAATCGTGAAACGTATCGGAAAGGTTGCTTACCAATTGGATCTACCTTCAAAGCTATCTAAAATGCATAATGTTTTCCATGTGTCGGTCTTGAAAAAATATCATCCGGACCCAAGGCACGTGCTTCAACCTGACGAAATTGAGCTTGACGAAACCTTGACCTACGAAGAGCAACCAGTTCAAATTCTGGATCGTAAAGTCAAAGAACTAAGGAACAAACAAATTCCTCTTGTCAAGATCCTGTGGAAGCATCATGACTTGGAAGAAGCCACGTGGGAAACAGAAGAAGAGATGCGGCGAAATTATCCTGAGCTCTTCGAGAATCCAGGTAGAATTTCGAGGACGAAATTCTTTTAAGGGGGGGAGGATGTAACACCCTAGAAAATGCACACATAAGATACATTTTTCTCTAATTAGGGTTAAGTGTTAGACCTTGATTTATTACTTGGAAGAGTTCTTGAATTAGTTAGGTTACTTAATTAAAGGTTTCATTAGTAAGCAAGAATACCTAAGTACTAAAGTTAGAATAATTTCATTTGACCATTTAATTTATACTAGTGTTCAAATTTTGATTAGCTTATTTTATTATATTCTAGTCTTTTGATTACTTGAATTTTAGCTCAATTTTACTTGAAAATCTCAATTATTTTCTCACTTTATTTTCTTTTCCCTTGACCGAAAATTCTTCTTTTTCTTTTCTTTTCTTTTGGCCGAAATTTCTCTTCTTTTCTTTGGGCCGAAATTCTTTTCTTTCTTTTTCTTCTTGTGGCCGGTTTTCCTCTTTCTATTTTTGTCCTAATTTGCTTTAATAATTTATGTCTATTTATTGAATATATATAAGTGATAAGAGTTATTAATTTTCACCAATTAAATTAATCCAAGTGGCCATTCTTGCATTAAATGACTAACTATTTACTTTACTCTTGTAAGGATTTAATTGGACCATCATTTTTCCCATCTTTTCTTCTTTTCTTTTTCATTTTTCCTAGCCTATTTCTCTCTCTTTTCCTTCTCACTTTGGCCGGCCAAGCCTTTCTTCTTCTTTCCCCATTTTTGCTCTCAAATTTCTTGGACTTTCATCTCTCAAATTGGAACAAATCCACCATAGGAAGTGGACTTCTATCTTTTCTAAGCAAAATTCTAAGCATATCTAAGGTATTTACCATGAACCTACATTATTAATTTCATGTTTTAATTAGTTTTTATTCAAGTTTAATACCAAGTTCTTGTTAAGATTACTTGAAGAAATTAGTTAGAACTTGATATGTAATTGTTAGATAAAGTGTTCTTGTGGTTAAATAGGCTAGTATGTGGTATTGGAACCTTGAAAATTTCATAAAGAACATGTTGTTTGGGTGGAAGTTCTTGGAGCTTAATCCTTGAAATTTAGTGAGATTTTGGTTGAAATTGAGTTTAGATTGAACTAAGAAGTTGTAGAACTTGTTGAATTATGGGTTTGATGATTGAAATCTTGATGAAAAACAAGATTGGAAGGGCCGAAAATCAAGGGGAAATAATGCCCAAATTTTGTTAGAAAAACCCTAGAAAAACCCTAGAAAACCCTAGCATAAAAACCCTAGAATGTAAAACCCTAAACCCTAAACCCTAAACCCTAGAAAAAAAAAACTAGAATTTAATGGGGTATTTCTTGAAATTTTCTTACTAGGTTAATTAGGGTTTAAATTGGGTTTTTCATTAGATTATTTCTTTCAAATTGCAGGATCCAATAGTGAGACCCGACCTTTCTACGAGATATTTTCTTAGGCACCAGGTGAGTGTCTTTATGTGTGCATGATGCATGGAATGTGATAATTTTATTTTGTGACTATTATGCTTAACTTGCAAATATTATGTGAGTACATGTGTTATTTGAGGAAAGATGTGTACTTTATCGCATCTATTCCACAATGTGTTACCGCCTTTATTATTTAAAATGTTATTTGTGTGTGTGAGACTACCGTGACTAACGTCACTGTTATTTCACGGTTAGTCAACCGGGCTGCAAGTGGGAGGACATAAGGTGCTGGGTGTTTTAGGGTGTGATGTTCTTTCCTTTTGAGTTGTGAATCCTCAAAGAGGCCAACTCCGGAATGAACTTTCTTGATTGTGTGTTGGCCCTCTAGGGTTGAGATTTTTCTCCCCCGGATGTGGTAGCTTGTACGGAGGTTATAAGGTGATTGGCGGTTAGGGCTTGTGATTGATAAAACTGATATGTTCCTTGATAAAGACCTGAGCTATTATCTCGGTCCAAATATCGTGGCTACATGATCAGTACCTGCTCCTCTACGGTTAAGCTTGCTTCCGTAGTTGAGCCCTGTATCCGCCAGTGACTACATGTGAATTAAATTGCTCATATGTTGTTTATTTAATTTATTGATTATTTTAATGACTGAAATCATGAGTGCTTGGTATGATTGCATGAATTGGACATTCACTGGGCTATTATAGCTCATTCCATTTTATTTGTTTTCCTTTACTCAGGTCAACTGAAAAATTAAAGCTGGACCAACTGGTTTTTGGGTTATTATAAGTGTTTTAGTTGTTGTAATAGTCGCACTATGTTAGACTATTATTGTGGAAAAAAAAATTATGTACATTATGACTTGTAACTTTTTGATACGACTTGTATCTTCAAGTTAAATAATAAGAGTTTGTTTTATTTTATTCCATGTCACTTCATGTTATTTTATTTTAAGTTAAATACGTTTGGATTTTCACGTGAGTGCGTGCATCGAGCCCTGGCGAGAGCTAGGCAGGCAGTCCGCTAAGCCCTTTGGTGTGCCTCTGGGCAAGGTGGGGCTGTCACAGCATCTCCCCTTAAAATTGGACTAACCCAAAATTTTCCCACAAGAAATCAACCAACCAATCCAATTTCCAACTAGTTCTATAGCTTCCATGTTTAAATCAAACTCAATTTCACTTAAAATTCCACTCAAATTCAAGATTTCAAGCCCAAGTTTCTTCAACCATTCATCACATAATACATATTATTTTAAGGTTTAAATGCTATCTACTAGTCTATCTAACCAAGAGAACACTTTATCTAACAAGTAAAACTTCATTTCAAACTTAAATTTTCAAGTTGTAATAATAAGAATCTAGTATTAAACTTATACAAAAGGCTAAATAAAACTTGAAATTAATAGCAAAAGTTCATAGTAGATACCTTAAACAAGCTTAGGAAGAAGAAAAGCTCACTTTCTATGGTGAAGTTGTCCAAAATTTGGAGAGAAAGCTTCAAGAAAATGAGAGAAAAAGAGAGAGATGTGGGAGCTGGCCAAGAAAATGAAGAAAAGAGAAAGAAATAGGCCAAGAAAATAGAAAAGAAATAAAGAGAAAAGTGGGAAAAAGAGTGACCAATTATAGCAAGACAAGAGTCATGCTAGGGTTTATGCTTTTAATGTATTAGTTACTAACTTGGTTAATTTTGATTAGTGAAGATTTTAATCTCTTATCTCCTAGGAATTTGCAAGAACTTAAGGGCACACATTTCAAAGCACAAGAGAGAAGAAAAGGGAAGAAAAATTCGGCCAAGAGGAGAGAAAAGGAAGAAAAAAAATAGGCCAAGAGAAAAGAGAAAAGAAAGGAAAATTCGGCCAAGAGAAGAAAGAAAAAGAAAGAAGAAAATTCAGCCAAGAAGAAAGAAAAGAAGGAAGAAAATTTCGGCCAAGAGAAAGGAAAAGAAAGCAAGAGAATAAGTGAAAATTTTGGGTAAAATTGAGCTAAAGTTCAATTGGTCAAGAAACTAGAAAATGGTAGAATTAGTTAGTCAAAATTAAACACTATTATGAACTAATGGTCCAATGAAATTAATCCAAATTTGGTACTTAGGTGTCCCACATAATAATGAAGAATCTTATTTACTTAACCTAATTAACTTAAGAAATCTTCCAACTAATAAATCAAGGATTAATACTAAACTCCAAATAAAAGAATTTCTCTTTTAAGTGCATTTTCAGTTTTTCTCTTTTTCTTTTTCTTTCTCTATTTTTTTTCTACTAATGGACATATATGAATTAAATAATTCTTGTATGAATTTCTAGGGTGTTACAGCAACAGGCTGCCAAAACCCTCCTTCGCCCACAGTTATCCATATGCGACGCGGTAACTCCTTAGTCAAGTCCAAATCAACATACACATGTGCAACATTGGGTCTGGAAAGGTTAGCAGTGGTAGCATCCATTTTCAAAGGGACACCAATGGCCGAAGCTATTGAGAACAAAGCAGCCTTGTCAAAGAAGTGCACCAGAAGATAATCAAATGCTATCGACACAGGCGCATGTGAAGACTCTACATCCAGTTGAAATTCTGGATCCCATTTGAATATCCTCATTGGAAATTCATGGACCACCCACAGGCCATTCAACCAGCAATGATGAAAGTCCTCTTCCAGGTGAAAACGAATCAGCACATGCCTATGATCAAGAAGACCAAGAGAAAAGGATCCCAAGAAACCTATCACAGCAAAAGATTTTCTGATCAACTCCATGTTGGGACGTCCGTGTGAGAATTTTCTAACCAAAGCATACTTAAAAGGAGAAGCCAATTTGTTGATTTCATCAACAGAAAAGGAAATCGCAGGTTCACCCCTATAAACTGTCATTGACTTTGTCTTGATTGAAGAGGGTTTGATGTTGAGAACTGCATCAGCAAATGAGCAATTAATGGAAGAAGAAGATTGCCCCCCAACTGAAGGCTGAAGGGCAGCCATGAAGACCAAAAGAAACGGACCAGAATCTGGCCGAAAGTATGGAACAAAAGTTCAAAATTCAAACTCCTGAAATTGTGGAAGAAGAAGAAGGATGAGAGAGAAGAGAGCCGTCAGAAGTCCAAAGTCCAGGGAGTTTCTCATTTGCTTAAGTAAATGTTCTTTAAAAATTGTTGCAAAAGGATGAATCAAAGGCAGGCCTTCTTCCTTTTTCCTTAAACATTTGTTCCCCTAGTTTTCCCCTTCGAGCCTCTAGAATATGTGATTTTTGTTTGACGACCCACTTGAAGGTCGCACCCCCCTCCCCACACAGGGGCAATTTTGTGGTAATTAAAAAAGTGGGACAATTAAAAAAAAAGCCTGAAGAAAGAAATAAAATTGGGACAAATATTTTTGAAAAATGAAAAAAAAGAAGAAGAAAGAACATCAAAGCCAGTATCAAAGTTGGAATGAAAAATTTTGTAAGAAAGAAGAAGAAAACTGTCAAAGCTGAGGCAAATTCTTTGCAAAAGTGACCTCAAGTTAATTAAACCTTTCATGTATTCTGTTTTCCAGCCTCAACACTTCCAACACATTACATGACCCCATTACAGGAGACGAGAATGTTACCAACTTCCGTCTTTAAATGGGCATATGAAGTTAAATATCTATCCCAAATCATCAGGGGAAGATTGTCTTACTAATGCCAAATGTTTATCAAACAACCCAATAGTTTTAATGAAAAAGGGAAAGAATATCTCAAGTTTGGATGATGCCGTTCATTTTTTCCTCTGAAAGTGAAAAATCTAGAAAGGTGCTATGGTCCATTAAGTACTACAATTGAAGGATCACAAATGAGAAAGTCAATATGTCGACATTTGATTCATTTGGAAGTTGGTGACTATAGTTACTTGAGATTTCTCTTCTATATTGATCATTCTATGGCAATTTTAGAATTCAAATGAGAATGACATCCCAAGGTCAAAAGGTAGCTTTTAAGCCATGACTTTAAAATCAATTTTGAAAAAATATTTTAGTTGACTTTATTTACTTATTTAGTTTTTGCATGTTCTTTGTTGTTTGCTATACAAAAATTTTTTTTAGGGCACGTTAAATGTTTTGTACACAAATAAATAATGACGTTTACTTTCATCAAATTTAAATAAAAATCAAAGGCAATGATGAGTTCACGAGAATGGGAAGAGCCATACAGGTTAATGAAAAGACTATTTTGAGGATGTGATCTGAATTGTGAATTAGAATCTTTTGAATTAGGGAACTTGCAGAAAGCAAAGCAAGAGACTTTACCAGAAAGTCAGCATGCCAATATTTATGTTTATATGAGCTAGCGGTGTCAAGGGACCACCTTGTGGTGACATTATTTCACAATTATAGCCGTTCTCTTTTTCGCAAGTGGAATTACATTATCATTATTTTGAGGACTTCACTAAAAATAAAATTTGGGGCAACTTTTAGGACAACAATGGTCTAACTGAGGCAAAGTTGTTTCCAAAGATTCATTGCAAATTGATATTGGGGCAAATTTTTTTGAGAAAAAAATTTTGATTCCAAATTTATTTTGATTCTTTACAATTAGGCAAGATGACGGAGGAATCGGGGACCCTAGGATGGCGACGCTCCTAAAACCCTCGAATCTTCGCACAAGAACATTCCCAAAGGACCATCTTAAAGATCAGGCGACAATCCAATCCAATCCCTCCTGCAGAATTGGACGAAATTGTCAAATAATACAAACTCTTATTGAATCACTCGACTCCAATCCAACCCTGTGGAATGAAACTGTTTGAATCTAACAAGAGGAAAACCTAAACCCTAATCACACTTGTTGATTAGAACTTAAGGTATAGAAAACCTAACAAGAATCACTCTTGAAAAGGCTAAACAAGTTCTCATCTCAAGAACTCATGAAACTCTCAAAGAGAGAAAACCAATTTTCATTGATCAAATCATAATTCAACATTGTAATAATCCCTAAACGATAATAATTAGCCTTATATAGGCGTACAAACCCTAAAACTAAATATGAAATTTTAAATTAAACAAAACTTAAAAATTAAACTGAAACTAATTAAAACAATAAAATTTCATAGCTGCAGACGAAGGTCGCAGGCAAGGCCGCGGGGCGGCCTTAGGCGCGGCCTTGGTCAGAAACAATTCTAACCTTGGCATGCTTTCTAATCCAAGCCGTGGGGAAGGCCGCGGGACGGCCTGGGATGCGGGCTCCAACAGAATGTCTGCGATTGGCTTTTGGTCTTGTCCCTTGAAAATCCTACCTCGTACCTTTGACCTTAGATGCGACCACCAACCTTTGGCTCCTTGAGTCGATGCTAAATAAGCCATTTTCCATGCTTCCTTGCCAAGTTTTGACCACTTTGAAACCTCCAATTTGCACAAGATGATGATATTCGTTGGTAAAGCTTGGATGATAGGAATCATGGCCACAGGATTCGTATCACAAGATTTTGAAAAAAGATTGACTTCAAATTGATTTTCTATTTTGTGGTCTAACTGGGGCAAAGTTATTTCCAAAGATCCATTTCAAATTGATACTGGTGCAAATGTTTTGAGAAAAATTTGATTCCAAATAGATTTTGATTCTTTACGATTCAGCAAGATTTTTTTTAAAAAAAGATGAACTTAAAATATTTATTTGTTTAATAGTTTACACTTGGGTAATTTTTAAAGAAAATTTTGATTTCAAAATAGAATTTTTATGTTTGAGGCAACATTTTCAAAAGATTGATTTCAAATGAATACTGGGGCAAAAAAAAAAAAAAAAAGGTTTCAAATGGATTTGTGGGCTACTTCGACATTTAAAAAAAAAAATCTTTTTCATGCGTTTGTCCAGCAAATTGGACCATTCATGTTTAATTTCTTTACATTCATCCCAACAAATTGGGTGTATGTCTAGAAAACTGGATTTTCACGTTTAATTTCCTTACTTTAACCCAGCAAACTAGGTGCATGTCCAGCAAACTAGGCCTTCATATTTAATTTCCTTGCATTCACTTTAGCAAACTAGGTGCATGTCTAGCAAGCTGGACCTTCTTATTTAATTTCTTTGCATTCATCCCAGCAAACGGGGTGCATGTCCAGCAAACTGGACTTTCATGTTTAATTTCCTTGCATTTATCCCAACAAACTGGGTGCATGTCCAGCAAACTGGACTTTCACGTTTAATTTCCTTGCATTCACCCTTGCAAATTGGGTGCATATCCAGCAAACTGGACCTTCACGTTTAATTTCCTTGCATTCACTCAAGCAAACTGTGTCTTTACATTTAATTTTCTTATATTCACACCATCAAATTGGGTGCATATCTAGCAAACTAAACATTTCATATTTATTTTTCAAATTTGGCAAACCAAACTTTGCATTGCATTTTACCCCAACAAATTGGGTGAATGTGCAACGAATTTGAGCCACGTTTAATTTTCTTGCATTCACCTCAACAAACTGGGTGCATTTGTCCGGCAAATTGAACCTCTCTTGTTTAATTTCCTTGCATTCACCTAGCAAATTAGGTGCATATCCAGCAAACTAGGCACTTCACATTTAATTTCTATGCATTTCATCAATTGTATCAAACTGGGATTGTGCATTTGTCCAACAAACTGTATGTCTCGTATATATATATATTTTTTCAAGTCGAGAAGTCCAAACCTTTTATTTTCATTATTCGAACTATATTTGACCTGATTCCCTTCATCGGAATATGTAGGCGGCTCTTAGAGAGTTCGGTTGCATTTTTGTACATATTCATTTGTTTATTTGTTTGTATTTCATTATAATATTATGCCTATGAAAATGTTCATCTCAGTTCGCACTTGCATTTGTTTTCACATTCAGGTAAGTTAAAATTTGGTATTGTCTACGTCTTTGTTTGAAATCTCTATAGATTCTCGACAAAGAGGGGCAAACTATAGACACCAAATTTTGACACACCATTTATTTTTTGACATTAGAGGGAATTTTTATACTTTCTGGGGTCAAATTCTAATTTTTTAGTAAAAGGGGGCAAAATCAGCAATTTGGGGGTAAAATGGTATTTTTGACCATTTAAATACTTTTCACCAATTTTTGGTGTTCTAAAGGCATATTTTGTACTTTTATACAAGTTCATGAATTTCTAGCAATTTTTCGAATTGGTAGCTGTTTTTTGTATATTTTGTCAGTCAAGGGTAAAATGTTCATTTCGCCAAGTGAACACTATTGTCGCCCATTTTTGGGTCATTATTTTTTAGGTCTTTGGGCACGTTTTTAAATTTTTCTAAATTTTTCGGGGACAATTACTATTTTTTTTGTAAATAATGCGCTTAGGGGCAAAATAGTCATTTCTCACTCGAATGCATTTTTTGCCAATTTTTGAGTTCTAAATTTATTTTCCAAGGCCTTAAGATTATTTTTAGTTTCTGGCAATTTTTAGAGGCCAATAGCTATACCCTTAATGCATTTTTGGCCAATTTGGGGCTCTAATTTCACTTTTAGAATTTTAAGCCTATTTCTAATTTTTTTGGTAAATTTAAGATCCATTACTATTTTTTTGACAAATATCGCATTTGGGGGACAAAAGGGCCATTTTGTACTAAAATGTATTTTTATGACCGAATTTTTTATACAATTTTTTATTTACATTTTTTTATTTTTTTTCCACTTTTTGGTGTTTTTTAGGAAAATCGTGACATTTTTAACTTTATTTTTAATTTTTGGTGTCAAAAAAATTTATTTTTAGGATAATTGTGTGATTTAATGGTTAAGGGTAGTTTAGTTATTTTGCTTATTCATAGGGGACAAGTTTATCTAACACTATAAATACTCCATTTGGTAAATAAGAAAAGAGAAAAAAAAACAAAAACCCTAAAAAACAAACACTTTTTTACCCATTAAGATCCAAACACACAATCACTCACCTATACAAACACACCACCGCCATTTCAATATGCAATTAATGTTCAACATCTGCCTTCAAGATTAAAAAATGTAACATCTTAAGTTGTTTTTCTTTTATCTTTCATTATTGTGATTCATTTCTTCCATTTTCATTGTTGACAATCTAATTAATCTATAAAAGGGAAACAAAAATTGATATTTGGTTGGATTTTTGGGTTTTTTTTCTTTGTTGTTCTTGTTTCTGGGTTTGATTTCTTTCCTTTTTCGCCGTTCTTCTTCATCTCATTCTTCACCATCCGTCTCCACTATTTCCTCTTTCCTTATCACCACCCCCACAACTAATGCGATCCGCCCTGAGACCTCTCGTTAATCACCTAATGGGAACCTTTACAACGATCGTGAGCCACAAGACAACCCTCCAAAAGGCTTGTTCTTGTGTGTTTAGGAGCAACCTATCCCCAATTCTATCCGAGAATTGAAACTAGTTTGATAGGAATCCCTAACCTTAACCCCCACAATTGGTTAGAACTCAAGGATATGGAAAAGAATTCAATGAGTCGCTCGTAGAATCACAAGTTTGACAAAGAGAACCAAGGAAGAAAACCCTCATTATTTCTATTCAACTACAATAATCTGTCTAAACAATGATAGTAATTAGCGTTATACAAGTAAAAACACCCTAAACAACTGATATGCCAAATAACTAGTCTATTACAAGTGAACAACTAAGTAAAAACGTAGAAAACAAATAAAATCGTAAAGTTGTGGACGAAGGCTATAAGCTAGGCCGTGGGGAAGGCCATTAGATTCTGATGGCTTTTTCTTTGCGTCGTCTTCTGAACTTTTGTAGGTGTACTCGTTGCAACCATGGATGGCCTCTTCCTCCCACCTCTTGATATGATCCAAGGAGCAACTTCAATCATGATGCTTGGACATTCTCATGGAGCAACTTGTTTAGCCCAAGATGAGCTTGAATGGTGGTTAATCATGGTGGAAACAATCAAACTTTGTTGCTGTCTTGTTGTTCATCATGACTTTGGGCTTGCCAATGGACTTGTTGATCAAGCTATTCAAGTGTGTTTATTGGGCCAAGAGTTTATGCATTGGTTATGGATTAAATTTACATTGAAAGAAGGTCCAATTGAAGTGTCTAAGTGGGCCATAGCATTCTTCCAAGGTGCTGGTTTGGTTGGACTTGTTGGAAGGCCTTTTTAAGTTGCAAGATGAAGGCCCAAGTGAGCTTAAAGAGGATGTCCATCCCATAAGGAATTCTTACACGAATTTCTTGTTTATTTTTATGCTTAAATTCGTTTTTAATAGTTTCCAAAGTCTTTACAAGTTGTAACTTTAGTTAGTTGCTTAATTGTGATAGGTTACAACTAGTTTTAGTAGTTACTTACAATTGTAAGTTATAGAATCATCTTCGTAAGCCTATAAAAGGCTATGATACTATTCATATGATTTTTAACATGATTTTATGATTATTATTACTGAGAGTTCTCAAATATTGAGAGTTTCTTTGGTTCTTTGCTGATTAAGAACTACCCCCGATCTTGTTGAGTGATTCCAAGATCAAAACCCTAGCTTAGAGTTTCTTTCTTGTTTGATTTGTCCTTTAGAGAAATTAAGTAGGCGTATTGAACTCACTCAAATTGGTCCTACTTGAGCACTTTGAAGGGTCAAAATCCTCCAAGGGAAAATTCGAAGCTTCACTTGGATCTTCAAGCAACTCCACGTTCTTCCGCATGTATCAATTGGTATTAGAGCGAAGGTTCTTGAAATTTTAGGTTTTTCTAATCCAATTTTTCCTTTAGAGAAATTTGGATATATCCCTTTATTTTTCCTATTAAATCGTGTCTTGTGTTGTTGTTTTTCAAGTGCTTCGTGCGTAGTTAAACAACTTGTGTTCTTTCTTTGTTCTTGTTGCCTACGTTCTTGTCAAAAAAAAAATTTCGTGCCAATTTTGTGTTCTTGTGTCTTGTTCTTGTGCTTTCTTGATTTTCTTCTTTAAGGTCTAAGAGTCGTTCTTGGTTGTCTTTAATCAAGAATTCTAGGTATTGTGTGGTTTCTTGATAATCTTGAATGTTTTTATTGTTTTCTTGAAAAATTCTTGTGTCAAAAACTTGCAAGAAAAGAGATTCTTGAACTTATCATTCACAAATCAATTTTATCGGGGGTTTAAGTGTGTTTGTTTGACCAAAAAAAATTGCTGGTCTCGTGTTTAAAAAAAAAAAAGAAAAATTCGTGTGTTAAAAAAAAAAAAGGAGGCAAAAATTTGTGCAAACAAGAAAAGCCAAAAAAAAAAAAGCACAAAGAAAAGAAAGAAAACAAAGAGTAAAAAGGAGTGCACACAAGTTAAAAACCATGCACAAAGTTTTATTCAAGTTTCTTGAAGTTTCTTGGTGTTGCAAGGTGTCTCTTGAAGAATCTTGAACTTGTTAGTTTCTTGAACTTACACCAAGTTGTTCTTGAGTTTCTTGTGTTGCTGGAATTTTTTGTCTTCAATTCTTGAGCTTCTTGATTGAATTCTTGAGTTTTCTTGATCAATTCTTGAAGTTCTTGAAGTCATTTTGAGTCACATTTAACTTATCTCCAGTTGGTTAGGGTTTTGGGGTTGAATTGCTTGAGTTTAGTTGCTGGAATTTTTGCATTGTGTTGCTGTACGATTTTCTGGTTATTTCTCCATAAATATTCTGATGTTTAAAGGTGTTAAAAGGAGTTAGTTTGGTTTAAATAGAAGTTAGTTTGCATTGGGAAACCAATTGGGAAAAGGAAAGTTAGTTACAAGAGGATTTGGAAACTAATCCTTAAGCACAAGAGTTTCCTTTTTCCCTTTAAGCAAAGTGGCGAATTTATTGTTTCCTTTTCTCTAAAATCTGTGTTTTTGAGGTGGTTAAGGACTGGAATTTGTTGTCCAGCCGTGTTCCTTGTTTCCAAAAGTGATTTGTGTTTGATTTTTCTTATTATTTGTTCAAGAATCCTTCAAAGAAAAGGACTTCAATCCTACTCCAACAAGGATTGCTTTGAGTTTTTGTTTTTACATAAGAATATTCATACTTTTCAAGAGAACTTTAAAAATCAAGGTTTTTCACACAAGAACACCACACATTAGGGTTTCTAATTTGTGATTTCTTGAGTCAAGTCTTGTTTATTCAATCTTTTCTTGAATTCTCTTGATCAAACAATTACTCTAAGCTTATTTTCTTGACCTCTACATTTACTCTTGTGGTTTAACTTCTTGGAGCTTTACAAGAAAGGTTGAGCTGGTTCTTTCATCAAGGAACATACAAAGAAGTTACTCAAGAGTGGAAAAAGGCTTAGGGGTGAGCTCATTGGAGGAAAAAAAGCCATAAATACTTGGAGTAATACACGAGGGCTTGAGTGTATACACTAAGGGAGTGGTAAGGCTGTTCTCTTTATTTTTGTTTTCTTTTGTTCTAACATTTTTTTTGTGTAGGTTTAAACATGTTGTGCTTAGCTTTTGTTCCCAAAAGAACAAATCAATTTGATCATAGTGTGGCATCAAAATCCTCTAAAAAGCTGTCCGAGAATTATCATACTTCAAAGAAAGAGGATTTAAGGAAGCGCATCGATGATATTTTTAATTGGGATAAGGAGGAGTTTATGTCTAGTGTTATGAGAAGATATGAAGCACTTTTAGCTGCACAAAAAGAAAAAGTGGGTTAGAAGGATTCTACTCCATCAATTGAGGATCAAGGGTCATCACCTCACATCCAAAGGAGGAATCACATTGCTTTTGATGAGAAGGATAAACCATCTACTTCATGGCCTAAGGAGATGCAATCATGGCGAGATGGTGAACAAGTGCAACAAGTTGAATTTTATACTAGATACACTGTGAAAAACAAGGTATGTAGTACACACATTAATCATAATAGTTTCTGTGATAGCCCCACCTTACCAGAGGCGCACCAAAGGGCTTAGCAGGCTGCCTGCCTGGCTCTCGCCAGGACTCGAGTCAAGCACGCATTAAAATTCGTAAGTGATGGTAACTCAGTAGAAAACTCGTAGATACCAACTGTGACAGTATCTCAGGGTCACATAAAATTCAAAACTTAAAAGTAAAAGTATTGTTTTAGCAGTTTACATCATATACGTTCATTAATACAATAATATCTCTAGCAGTTTTCTATCAAAATCCTATCAGAATCTACCCTTGAATCCTCACCACCGGCTTTAGGGATAGGAGCCTGTTTAAGGAAAACAAATAAAATAGGGTGAGCTATAATAGCCCAGTGAGGTTCCCACACATGCAGACACGGAGGCAAACCAAGAGAGAATAAATAAGCAAATAACATGTGTCGCAAAATCACATAGGAAATAATTAAGAAAATAATTATTTAAACAAGGGAGGATACGTCACGACCACGGGAGCAAGTACTGATCATGTAACCATGATGTAGAACCGAGATAGTATTTCGGGTCTGGATCACAGGTTCTACCTGCATTATCGAGCAAGAGCCCTGACCACCATTCACCTTATATCCTCTGAAAACCGCCACATCCAGGGTGAGATCTCAACCCTAGAGGGCAAACAAGCAAGCAAGAAAGTTCAATCTAGAGTTGGCCTCTTTGAGGATTCACAACTCAAGGAAAGAACGCCATGCCCTAAAACACCCAACACCTTATATCCTCTTTTGTACAACCGACTTGACTAACCGCGGTACAATCATGATGCTTGGACATTCTTATGGAGCAACTCATTTAGCTCAAGATGAGCTTGAATGGTGGTTAATCATGGTGGAAACAATCAAACTTTGTTGCTGTCTTGTTGTTCATCATGACTTTGGGCTTGCCAATGGACTTGTTGATCAAGCTATTCAAGTGTGTTTGTTGGGCCAAGAGTTTATGCATTGGTTATGGATTAAATTTACATTGAAAGAAGGTCCAATTGAAGTGTCTAAGTGGGCCATAGCATTCTTCCAAGGTGCTGGTTTGGTTGGACTTGTTGGAAGGCCTTTTTAAGTTACAAGATGAAGGCCCAAGTGAGCTTAAAGAGGATGTCCATCCCATAAGGAATTCTTACACGAATTTCTTGTTTATTTTTATGCTTAAATTCGTTTTTAATAGTTTCCAAAGTCTTTACAAGTTGTAACTTTAGTTAGTTGCTTAATTGTGATAGGTTACAACTAGTTTTAGTAGTTACTTACAATTCTAAGTTCTAGAATCATCTTCGTAAGCCTATAAAAGGCTATGATACTATTCATACGATTTTTAACATGATTTTATGATTATTATTATTGAGAGTTCTCAAATTGAGAGTTTCTTTGGTTCTTTGCTGATTAAGAACTACCCCCAATCTTGTCGAGTGATTCCAAGATCAAAACCCTAGCTTAGAGTTTCTTTCTTGTTTGATTTGTCCTTTAGTGCAATTAGGTAGGCATATTGAAATCGCTCAAATTGGTTCTACTTGAGCACTTTGAAGGGTCGAAATCCTCCAAGGGAAAATTCGAAGCTTCACTTGGATCTTCAAGCAACTTCACGTTCTTCCGCGTGTATCACCTCTTTTGACCATCTTTGATGCCTCTGATTGTGAGTTTAGCTTACCATCAAAATCATGCACAATTCACACAAACAAGTAATAAAATTTATAACCTAATACTCATTCCACAAGTGCACAGATCAACTGTAGTTGTGTTGAGTATTAAGGTCGATCCCACGAGAAAACAAGAACAAGCAATTACCTAGGCTACTAACTTGCCTTATTATCTAGACAATCAAACCGTAGAGATGGTGAAATGGTGAAAAAATCAACTTCAAGTAGACAAACAACGAAGAAAAATAGTTAAACAAAGTTGACTAGGCTTAAGAATCCATCAAATGTGAAAGCTTAACTTATGGCCATGATGATTTTTATCTATGTTTAGGATTCAATTCCATTTTTACTCCAAACCAGATCTCTTTATGAATGGAAGATTGCAAATACATGAGCTTTTCTACTCTCATGGTAAAGTCTAGCATGCATTAGTTCATTAAACTCATGAATTGTGGCTTCAAACCTTAATCAACCTATGTGAATCACTACTTTTGTGAGATTCAACATAAGTTCCATTTGCTCTTTCTATTGTTAAGTGCAAATCTCTTTGTCAAATAACAACTATATGACTTGAAGTTGGTAGCTAATCAACAACAAGTGTTAAGGCCAAGTAAATGAACAAATAAGAATAAGTTGGCCATAAACTAGTTCAAATCATATTAAAGCTTCATTCTAAACCTAGTTGGAATCAACTTAGTTTAACATGACAAAGATAATATTAAGCACATATATGAATGTAAACAAGCATGCATGAATGAAACTAGAAAGAATAAGGTTTGAGTGGCTCATTTGGTGGATGACCTTCGCATCAAAATTTGTCCTTACATTTCATCAAACATGTTGAGTACAAAGTAGTTTCTCCAAAGTCTTGTTACAAGAATATGACATTGCCTACTACAAAACTAAGAAAGAAAATCCATTCTAAGTATTTACAAGGAGTGCTCCTCCTACCAAGCTTTTGTTCTAGCTTTTTCAAGCATAAAACCAAGCATATCTTTCATGAATACAAAGGCATGTATTTATAGAAATAACCCTAGCTCAAATCTCTTTCTGAGTTGGAGACATAATGATCAAATTTGATTCCAAATATTGTAGAAGTCTTCCTTGAGCTTTGTGTTATCTTCTAGGGCATCGCAAAGTGCATTGGACGTTGGAATTATCTGCAAAAGTTGTGTGAACAAGCTGCAAATTGAGAACCAGCCAAAATCAGCAAGTTGAGCCGATCCGTGGGTAGAAACCCGCAGATCACTCTCTTTTCCCATTTTGCCCACTTTAAATTTTGGTTATTCTTTATATGCCCTTGAGACGTTTTTCCACAATTGAGCCGTAGTTGACTTAGTAGAATTTGATGGGGAAAATATTTTTTGAAAATTCCAAACTTAAATGATAAAAATAGCACAACTGGGATTCACTTTGAATTTGATATTCCTTGCACTTCCAGTGATCCAAATTGTATTTAATAATCATTTTTCTCAAAATCAAATAAACTTGGGCATTAATTTGCTCAAAATAATATTTCTGCTTCAAAAGCCTAATTTTTGAACTAAAAATCCTAAATTCAGAGCAATCCTTAATTTTGTTGAAATTAAATAATTAAGCCATTTTAGTATCAAAAATATCCAAAACATACTAAAACTACATTAAAATCATATATAAAACACTATATTAAAATAGGTAAAATTATTACTTATCAAACTCCCCCACACTTGAATCATTTTTTGCTCTCAAGCAATTGGAAAATCAAGAGATCAAAAACATGATTCAAGCATTGAAGTAACAAATGCCATGTTGTTGAATGTCATTCCACAAAATAAAGTAAATAGACATTATGCAATTCCTTGTAAAGTTTTTAATCATACCAAGTAAAAGGGAAGTAATTATATCAAGATTAAAACATTGTTCAACAAAATTTTAATGCCTTACAAAATTTCATATACTAACTATTCAATATGGACAATCATATACACCTCAATTTACACACACTAGGGACATATTGAACTTTTTAATTTGCAAGTGTCTTTGACGCGAAGGTTGACATTTTTATATGAAAACCCCTGGTTACTCAACACTTCGATCATTGTATCCACAATTTAGCTATTAGTTTGAGAAGTGAAATTGTCTTTTGAGGAAAAGATTGACATCTTGTGATGAAGATCCCTTATTACTCAACAATTCACTTTTAATCAAACTTGCCATGCATACTCTTAATTCAATTGCCGTTTGACGCAAAAATAAACATTTGTAGATGAAGATTCCCGGTTATTAAGCAATTTGAATCATTGGACTAGTAATAAATAAGTATTCATCATTGAATTTCATAATATTATTGTCCCTTAATTCAAATAAGTATACTTTTTGTCTATATCTACCACTTAAGAATGTAAAATTAAGTAAAGAAAAGAAATTTAAAATCAAATGTGCCAAATCAAGATATAATTACAACCATTTTACAAGATATACTTTCTTAAAAACCAACTCCTAATCACATAATAACTATTTCTTCATATATTTGTAAATTGCGTTCAATCAAAGTTGCTTAAATTACTTCAAAAAGTAAAGGAATTCAACAAGTTTATGACATGAAAGCATGTTAAAGAAGCAAATTTTTAAAAATTTTGGCCATATTTTACTAAAACAATATCTTGACGCAATTAATTACAAACCCCAACTGAACATGCTCTTTTATAACCCTCTCATACTTAAAATGAAACATTGTCCTCAATGTGTAAAAGAAAAAATAAAACAAGAAAACTCCCCTTGTTTGGTTAATGAATCCCAAAGTTGATATTGTTGTTGTCTATTGATGTCCCTTGGCTTTGTTGAGTTCCTTTTTGCAATTCTTCATCATGTTCTCAAATTGTCCATTCTTGCTCACTAACCTTGTTTCAAAGCTTAAACAACTTCAAAAGCTATGTTAAAGCATGTTTAAATAACAAATAAGCACAAAAAGTAACATAACATACTTTGAAAACCTTGATTTCCCCCACACGTAGTTTGTACAATGTAGCTTAAAGGGTGGAATTTGAATACACAAGTGATGTGAGCAAACGTATTGTGTTAAGATGAAGTGAAAATCAAAAGAAACTTGCTCAAATTTGCTTCATTTCAAAATTCTACCATTTCATGCCTTTTATTCATAATTTCAAAGTTAAACTTAAGTAAAGAAAATGCATAATTGGAACATGTTAAAGTGTTAATTTGATTGTCCAAAACATGTATACAAACCATGAAACTTATGTTGCAAGTGAACCAATTGAAAACCAATGAAAAAAGACATGAAAAATCAAAATTTCTTGTGATCTGCGGGTGTGTACTTGCGGTTCACAAAGGCCAGCTACGGATTTTTGTGTGGCGGATCAGGGATACCTCCTAAAAGGTGATCCGCAGATGCGATCCGTGGTCTGTGACCCAGGAATCCGACCCACGAATCACTGCCAGAAACAGGCAGTGAACTGCACTGTTTTGTGTTACTATTCTATTGGTTATTTTCATTTTCCGTGGCACTTTTAACTTTAAATTTAACATGTTTCTGAGCACTTTAACACTAGAAATAAGTTTGAATCATGAAAGTAAACATATGAAAACAAAAATTTCTCAAATTTTGCATCAAAATCACAATAATTCGCATGGATTGAGCATGATTCTTCAAGTTGCCTAATATGCAAAATTGAATGCACCAAACCAATAATGCACACTTGTTTCTTTGAGCATATTGAGCATAAAAATAAGGCCAAACAACATATAATCTCAATGAATCATCAAATGACCTTTTTGCTCAAAAAGTTTCCCAACCATGAATAGTGACTTTCATCAAATTACACATGTTAATCATTCTTATAAGTATGAAATGTTAAAGAAGAAGGAATTTTAGAATCAAACTCATGATTATAACATCTTGAATGAAACTTAATCATCATGTTCCAACTTGCATTATCTACAAAACAAACAAATTAAAACACACTTTAAACTACATAATACATAACAAAACAAACTAAAATTTTACAAAAATATTAAAAATGTTGGGTTGCCTCCCAACAAGCGCTTCATTTATAATCTAGAGCTAGACTATTTCTCAACCACATCACATGATTGGAGTATCCCACAAAGGATTTAATACACCTTTAGTCCTCAATTGATTGAGTAGGTAAAGGTGCATCCTTTGCCTCAAAATGAGTCCTCTAATATCCATAATCTCTTGTGCAATTGTACCCATGAAAAAAGCATTTGCAAACATTTCATAGCCAAAATTGGCTTTGCCTTTATCTTGTGTTAGTAAATCGTCAATACCCATAAAATCAATCTCACGAGTAAAAGGAGGATATTTTTCTCAACAAGCTCATTAGAGTCTACCTTTGCATTGTCAATATCCTTTTCAAGAGCAAAGTTATTTTCAACAACTGTATGCTCTAAAGTAGAAGAACCAATTAAATTGTCATTAATTTCCACATTTTCAACTACTTTCTCACACACATATGCATTATCCTCATTTACTTGCTCTAGTTCAAGTACAAAGGTAGAATTATTAAGCATTCATTCATCAGTTTCACATTCATTTTCATGAAATTAATGCATGATTTCAAAAGTGGGAGGTTCTACAAGTTGAGCATCATATTCATAAGATTCTAAATGTGGTTGAATTAATCCACAATTGTATTCTCATGATTTTTTACCACACATGGAACAATGATAAGAAAAATCAAAAGAGTCATAAACCTCATATTGATCCATGTTTTCCAATTCATTCTCACAAGCACCTCTTTGAACTTTAAATTCATTTTCATCAAAAGTAAGATTATTTATGATTTGATCATTGATTTCCTCATTCCTACTTTCAACTACTTGATCTCGAACATGTATTTCAACACATGGCGACTCTAGGTTAGTTTCATTTTCATTTTTGTGTTATTTCCTCATTCCTAGAGTTTATTGCTTCCTTAATTTTAGCAAAATAGCCTTCCAATCTCCTACTCATGTCATCTATTCCATCTATATTGGCTTTAGACTTCATTTCCAAGATGAATTTTGATTAACATAAGTAGGTTGATTTGGTTGATTCCATTGATCCATCCATCACAAATTTTCATTTTGAGCGTAACATCCATTTTGAGGTGAATAAGTGCAATTATTTCCAAATTGTACATGATCATTGTAACTACATTCAAAGTATAAATGATTTCCTCCACAAATAGTATAAGGAACATTTACACTAGAATCATGACCAAATCTTTCCATAAGCATGCCATTTAATGCATCCATTTGTGATTTTAACATTTGTACCTCATCATTAAAAGACATACCTTCATGAATACTAGACTTGTATTCATTATAAGGCCAATAGTTGTTCCAATAGGAGTTGCTGTCCATGTGTTTAATGAAATGCTTGAATGACTTGTAGCTAATTTTTTCCTTCTTTCAACCTTGATTCATAAGGTACCTACAAAACACCAAACATAAGATATCAAAACAAGAAAAACTAAAAACATCTAGACTAATAAAGCTTGTATCTACCTCGATATTGCCAAGATTTCTTTGTTTCCCCGGCAATGGCGCCAAAAACTTGATTGTGAGTTTAGGTTACTATCAAATCATGCACAATTTACACAAACAAATAATAAAATTTATAACCTAATACTCACTCCACAAGTGCACGGATCAATTGTAGTTGTGTTCATTATTAGGGTCGATCCCACAAGGGCAAATTTAAATGGTGAAGCAAGTTTGTTGATCTCATCATTCAAAAAGGTAACAGCTAGCTCACCCCTATAAAGAGAAGGAGATTTGATCTTCAATGGAGAGAATGATTTGTTGAGCAAGACCTCGGCAAAAGAACTGTTAGGATAGATCGGTTGCCCTTCAACCAGGCATCCATGAATCCTAAAAAAGAATGAACGAGGGAAGTTGAGAGAGAATTGTAGAGAGAGAATTGTTCAAGTTAAATCAAGAAAACACCTAAACAGTCAAAAAACACAAAATACCATACAAGACCTAGAATTCTTGATTGAGAAGCAATCAAGAACAACTCTAAGAACCTAAAACACAACGATTAGGCACAAAATAATGAGGAAAACAATGAAAACAAAATAGGCAAAAAATTTAGAGGGATGATTAGACTAGAAAACAAGACACAAGCATGTGTTATTATGACCAAGCTTGAAGCTATTTGCCACAATAACAACAAAAACAAGACAAACAAAAAGGGATATATCCAAAATTCTCCAAAGGAAAATTTGGATTGATACAACTTGGAAAATTCAAGAAGATGGCTCTGATACTACTTGATATACACGAAAGTACATAGACGGTCAAGAACCTTGAATCTCCAAGATGCAACTCATTAATTCAGGACCATGATGGGTTTCTTGAATCCAACAACCTTGATGCGGAGTTGTCTTCCCTTGAATTAACCCTTCTTTGATAAATACGAACCTTTAGGGGACTAAGCAAACCTAAAGGACCCTAAACAAAAACAAGGAGGAATAACTCTAAGTTAGGTTTAGGTTGCCACAAGTAAGCTTGATAAGATCAAAGGTAGTTCTTAATCAATAAAGAATCAAGAAAATTCTCAATATTTAGAAAGCACTTGAAATTTTACTCACAATAATCTAAAAAATTTCTATGGGAAAGTAAGCCTATAAATATGCTACAAAAGAACATTCTAGAATTGAAGATTTAAGCAACTTCTAAGTCTATCCCTAAACTAATAATAATATTTAGCTAAAAACATAAATATAGAAGAATTCTAACAACTAAAAACTACTTAAAACAACTAAACAAACGCAACAACTTGAACTTGGGCTTTAGGGCCGTGTGGACCTCACTTTCAAGATGGTTCAAACGGTTCAAGTGATTCAGCCTTTAGCCCATTTTATCCTTCAAACTCTAGGTGATACAAACAGAATCGTGGAACCACGCCAAGACCCTTGAAGATTCCAAGCAAACGCCTCGAGTCTTCTCCAATGAAGATCATGAACTCCTAAGGACCTAAACCTAGACCAGTGTGAGCTAATCAATATGCTAGTCTAAGGCTTTAAAAATTTGATCAAACACGAAAGAAATCAGAAATCACTCTAAGCAAAGTATTCAGATCGCCACAAGCTTAAGCTTGATAAGACTAAGAGTAGTTCTAATCCAAGAACCAAGAAAACACTCTTAAAAAGAGCACCCACTATTCATACGAATTTTTGAGAAATAATCTGATTATTTCATTGAATTATGAAGGCCTATAAATAGGCTTACAAGAGAATTCTAGAACTTGAAGTTTAAGACAACTACTAAAAACTAAATACTCAACTATTTGGAAAATTTAACTAAAACAACTTGTAAACTAATTAGGCAACTAACCAATAAGGAAACTAAGTTCTAGAATATTAAAATATAGTAAAACCCACGAATTGGGCCTTCAAGCTGGTCGGTCTTCCTGATCCAATTGCTCAATTGGCGGCCCATCTTCCAATTCTCCACACGTTTGGCCAACTTCAAGGGATCCACACATTTGGCCCAACTCCTCAACATGATCCTTGGCCCAAATTAATTTAATAAGTCTTGGTGATTGTGAAGAAGTAGCCCAAGTAGCCTCCTTTTCAAGCACATCCAAAATTAGTCCATGCAAAGCTTCCTTCATTTTCTTTGTTCTTGATCAAGTCATTGGTCCATCTAAGCCTTGCAAAGGATCCTCTTTATAGCTCGAACCATTGGATGCCCCTTGATTCCCATCATTCCCTCCTTCCTCAAAAGGATTCGCCCTCGAATCACCTACATGATAAAGAGAAAGATCAGAAACATTGGAAGTAGCACTTATGTTTCCATATTCACTTGGTAGGTCGATCTTGTTAGGCATTATTCCCAATCCTTTCCAATACTTGGAATGGGCCATCTCCACGTGGGTTAAGCTTAGATTTCCTTTAAGTAGGAAACCTTTCTTTTCACATGTGTACCCAAACCCAATCACCAGGCTCAAAAATTACTTTTATACGCCCCTTGTTCGCCACTCGTGCATAATGCTTATTTCTTTTCTCAATATTTTCTTTCACCTTAGCATGCAATTCCTTCACAAATTTAGCCTTCTTTTTGCCATCAAAATCTGCGTGCTCACTAATAGGTAAAGGCAAAATGTCTAAAGAAGTCAAAGGATTAAAACCATAGACAATCTCAAAAGGTGAATATGCAGTAGTAGAATGAGTCACACGATTATAGGCAAATTCAATGTGTGGTAAGCACTTTTCCCAATTCTTCAAGTTCTTTTGTATGAGTGCACGCAATAAAGTGGTGAGTGTTCTATTGACTACTTCAGTTTGGCCATTAGTTTGTGGATGAGCTACAGTAGAGAACAACAATTTCGTGCCCAATCTATTCCACTATGTGCGCCAAAAGTAACTAAGAAACTTTACATCACGATCACTCACAATGGTTCTAGGCATGCCATGCAAACGTACAATTTCCTTAAAGAACAAGTCAACAATATGTGTAGCATCATTAGGTTTTAGCACATGCAATGAAATGAGCCATTTTGCTAAACCTATCAACTACGACAAATATGCTATCCTTACCACTAGATGACCTTGGTAGACCTATGACAAAGTCCATGGAAATATCTACCCAAGGTTGAGTAGGAACAGGTAAAGGGGAATATAAACCATGGGGTTTAATTTTAGACTTTGCTTGCCTACATGCAATGCACTTATCACACACAAGTTTAACATCATGTCGCATGCTTGGCCAATAAAAATGCTCACTTAAAACAGACAAAGTCATTTTGTACTCCAAAGTGTCCCATAACACCTCCCCATGTGTTTCTCTAACAAGCAATTCACGAAGAGAACAATTAGGCACACATAATCTAAATCCTTTAAACAAATAACCATCTTGTCTAAAGTAATCTTCATGAGCTTGTTTATCACAAAAATGCCACAAAGAACAAAAATCTGGATCATGTTCGTACAATTCCTTAATCAACTCAAACCTAACAATTTGGCATGCAAAGTAGTAAGAAGAGTATACCTTCTCGAAAGAGCATCAGCCACAATGTTCTCCTTACCTTGCTTGTATTTGATGATGTAGGGAAAAGTCTCAATGAATTCTAACCACTTAGCATGTCGTTTGTTCGATTTGCTTTGTGATTTCAAAAACTTCAAGCTTTTGTGGTCAGAGTGTATGACGAATTCCCTAGGAAGCAAATAGTGTTGCCATGTTTGCAAGGTTCTCACCAAGGCGTAGAGTTTTTTGTCATAAGTTGGATAATTCAAGGTTACTCCATACAATTTCTCACTAAAGTATGCAGTTGGTTTTGATTCTTGCATAAGCACGGCCCCAATTCCAACTCCAAAAGCATCACACTCTACCTCAAACACTTTGTCAAAATTTGGTAAAGACAATAAAGAAGCATTAGTTAGTTTTTCTGTTAGGAAGTTAAATGCTTCCTCATGCTTACTTTCCCATTTAAACACCACATTCTTTCTTGACAAGCTCATTAAGAGGTGCAGCAATTGTACTAAAGTTACGCACGAACCTCCTATAGAAACTTGCAAGACCATGAAAAGATCTCACCTCATTAGCATTCGTTGGGATTGGCCACTCACGAATGGCCTTTACCTTGGAGTCATCCACTTGAATCACCTATTAGAATTCACTATAAAACCAAGAAATACCACAGACTCCATGCAAAAATGTGCACTTAGCCAAGTTAGCATAAAGTTGATTTTCTCTAAGAACATTAAAAACATCATGCAAGTGCCTTATATGATCTTCCAACGATTTGCTATAGACAAGATATCATCAAAGTAAACTACTACAAATTTACCAATAAAAGCACGAAAAACATGATTCATAAGACGCATAAAGGTACTAGGAGCATTAGTTAAACCAAAAGGCATAACCAACCACTCGTATAACCCATACTTAGTCTTAAAAGCTAGTTTTCCATTCATCACCTTCTTTCATGCGAATTTGATAGTAGCCACTTTTGAGATCAATTTTAGAAAACAAAGTAGAACCATACAACTCATCCAACATGTCGTCTAGCCTAGGAATAGGATGACGATACTTTACTCGTGATTTTATTGATGGCTCTACAATCCACGCACATTCTCCAAGTACCATCTTTCTTTGGAACAAGTATCACGGGTACGGAGCATGGACTCAAACTCTCACGAACAAAACCCTTATCAATGAGTTCATCTACTTGTCGTTGAATCTCCTTCGTTTCATCAGGGTTAGCTCGATATGCAGGGTGATTTGGAATGCTTACACCAGGTATGAAGTCAATTTGGTGCTCAATTCCTCGCAAAGGTGGTAGACCACGTGGTATTTCTTCAGGAAATAAGTCCTTCAAATTCCTGCAATAAAGAAACAACCACACTAGGAAGAGTAGGGTCAAGATCATTAGTAGAAAAGAAAACATCTTTATATAGAATAATGAGAACTTGTTGCTTTGCCATCAATACCTCTTCAATCTCACTCTTGTTGGCATAAGCACTTACCTTTTTCTTATCCTTCCCCTCACTTTCTTTTCCCTCTTTCTCGCCCTTATTACCTTTCAAAACTAATCGACTTACCTTGGCCATCAACCCTTTGAGTGCTCGCTACTTTGAAATCTTTGGCAAGTCTAACTTGATCAGCATGAGCTTCAATTGGTGATAAAGGATTGAGAGAAATTTTCTTACCCTTCCAAACGAATGAATACTTGTTGAGATGTCCATCATGATGCACTTGTCGATCAAATTGCTAAGGGCAGCCTAGTAGTAGGTGACATGCTTGCATAGGTACTATGTCGCACAAAACTTCATCCTTGTACTTACCAATGGAGAATGGAACAAGTACTTGCTTGGTTACTTTCATGTCCTCAGTGATATGATCGAGGGTGGCTCCTTTCGTATATCACAGGAATATCACCCCAAAGATCACCTTGAAGAATCAGGAAACAATTTAATCCAAATCCTCCCACTGAATTGGACCAAATTATCTTCAAAAGAAACAACCTCGTTGAACTATAGACCTACTTTGATTCGTAAACCAAAGCAACCTAAACATGGAGATTGGTCGCCTTGAATTTAGCCCTTGTAGAAATCTTGAACCAAAAGATAAACTTTGCTAGACTAATATGAGCGAGTTCATTCATCTAATTAAATTTATTCTAAGAACTTAATCAAAACAAGAAGAAAATTCTAAGCTAGGAGAATGGTCACCATGAAATCACTCCAATAAGACCAAGAGTTGGTTCTAATCCAAGAACCCAAGACAAAGCTCTCTCTGATACCAATTTGGGCCCTTGAAAAAATAATCTTAACAAAAATTCCTGAAGCAAAGGTCTTCCAAGCAAAGGTAATTACTATTTTAAACCGTTTTCCCTATTTCCCTTCCTATGGCGGCATTACTGTAGTTTCTTAGTAAATCTTTGCTTATGAAAACAGTTTTAACAGGAATCTAAGGTCTTAAATAAAATTTCAAGAACTTGAAAAGTAAGGAACCAAGGATCAAGAAAGATTTGAAGAACTGAACTGAATATTATTAATATTCAGAATTTTTACAAACTATCGTTCTTCGACTCTGAGAACACACTTACACACTTAGAATTTTTTCACGACACTTGGACTCGATGATCCCTAACACATAAGAGACTCCCTCTTTTATAGGTGAAGAGGAATCTGCTTTTTCCAGACATAATTATCCACCCGGGCAGGGAAAAGTAAATTACATGAGTAAAAGCAAAAAGCAAATTACATTATTACGGCTTTCTGAAAAGCAAAAGCAAACTTAAAGTAAAAGTAAAAGTAATCCCGTGACACTTTTACATTTTTTGGCAGACAACATCATTCAGAATCAGGAGTATCCGAGGGCGTGCTTCCTGGATCAGTGATATTCATATCAATTATCCACTCTACATAATCTCTTCGATTTCTGGCCTTATTTCTTTTCCTTCTTTTTTCGGTTCTTATCCGAGAGGTTGAGGTAGAAGGAATCTCTATGCTTATCTCTTCAGAATAAGGGTCCTGTGAGTCAATCATCATACTACTTTCCATTAATTCTTTATATTCTTTCTGTGCATTTTGGACAGCAGTCCAATGAGGATGATTATCAATAAAATTCCATTTTCCATAGGGTCCGGGCCAAATTTCATCAGGAATTTTACCATTAAGTTGGAACAAATATTTTTGAGCTTCAGCATATTTGTCCTCATCATCTTGTATTGTTGAAGAGAAAGAATTATAAATCAAGCAAGAAGGTAGTGCATGAATAACTCCATTTTGTACATGAACTGGCCTGTAAAGATGGATCAGCAAATAACCAGAATATGATGAGAAAATATTCTCCCACCAATCTCTCGGTTTGAACCATTGTAAGAACCTTTTCAAATGACCATTTAATCCTGTGAAGTTTGTGAACAGAGGACAGTAAAACTCAAACATAATGTGATATTGATTGCAGAGATACCACATCACCCAAAGCAAAGGTTCGGGAAAATCAGAGGTTTGTCCAATAAAAATCTGAGAAAAAGGATATTCAGGATTAATTCCAAAAGGGTTCAAAAGTGATCCACCATAATGCCGAAAAGTATCAAGTTCATGCTTCATTCGGTTCCTTTCCAAATTTTCTGTTTCCCAAGGAAGAGGGATTTCCCAAATTTCAGGTGGGTAGTCTGTAACTGGATAAAACATCATTGCTGTTGCCATTGGTTTTCTGGAGAAAAAATCAGCAATAATATTTGTTTTCCCCTTGATATTCTTAACATCATAAGAGAACTGAGATAACCAGTTTGACCATCTAAGAAGCTGGGAATTGGGAATTTTCTTTTGCTTAAATTGAATCATCCTGGGAAAACTGCTCATATCCATTTCTACAATGAAATGACAAGGCCTCAAATAGAAATCAAAATTTTCAATTCCTCTTTTTACAGCAAGGATTTCTTTAAAAGAAGAATGGTAATGGATTTCAGAGTCTTTGAACCGACCACTAGCAAAACCACAACATTTTCTCTGACTATTAGGAAGTTGTTCAAGAAGAACAGCACCCCAATATTTATCACTGGCATCTGTTTGAAGGATGAGATTTTCAGAAGTAGGAATATGAAGTGTTGGCAGAGATTGGAGAAGGAATTTCAGTTTTTTCAAAGATTCTGTCTGAGAAGTACCCCAAGGTGGAGGCTTTTTTCTGAGCAATTTTTCAAGAGAATGGGTGTATCTGGATACATTAGGGATGAAGTCCCTAACATAATTTACGATACCAAGAAACTGCTGAATTTGTTTGACAGATAGATTTTCGGAAGGAAAATCTTTGATAGAATCTCCAATGTGTTGCTCAGGGGTACAAGAACCATTTTCTACTTTCATTCCTAAAAATGAAATTTTTTCTTGACATAAAAACATTTTTTTCTCGGAAAGCATTATTCCTGAATTTTTCAACAATTTCTGAAAATTCTTTTAACACCTGCACATGACTTTCAAAACTTTCAGAAAATAAGAGAATATCATCAATGTATACTAAAGCAGAATGTAAAATAGGCTCAAAAATTCTAATCATCGCTTTTTGAAATAATGAAGGAGCGGGTTTTAACCCAAAGGGCATAACCTTCCACTGGTAGTGATGATCAGGAATACAAAAACCAGTTTTAAAACGGTCTTCTGAAGAAATTCCTAATTGCCAAAACCAGATTTTAAGTCAAATTTGGAAAACCATTTGGCCTTGGCAATATGAGAAAACAAAGAGGGCCGATTAGGAATAGGAAATTTATCATCAGCCAAGAAAACATTTAAAGGCTGATAATTAATAACCAATCTTAATCTTCCTCTAACTTGTTCAGACCTCTTGTTTACATAGAAAGCTTGACAAGCCCATGAGGAATCTGAGGGTTCAATTAAATCAAACTCAAGGAGTTCAGAACACTCCTTTTTTGCTAGGACTCTGTGCTCAGGATTCATGCCAGAATGACTGGCCTTGGTCGGGTTTATGTCTTCATTCTTTTTGAAAGGCAATTTAATGAAGAAGTCTTGGTTTTTCCAAAGAGGATGAGCACATTTTTGGGAGAAAGTAACATGATTTTCAGCACAAGATTTTTCAATCAAGTGGGTTTTTATTTGAGAAATGATTTCCTCATTGGCAATGGGCTGTTTCAAATAGAGGTTTTGGAGATCATGATAAGGCTTGAAAAAGGCTTTGGATTGGATTCCTTTTGGTTTCAGCAAATACTGATTTTTTTCATAGATATCAAATCCAATAACCAGATCTTTCCCTTGAACATTGCCACCCAGCAAATGGGTATAAACTTTACAGTCAGGTAATAACTGTATAATCACTCTGTTTTTTGTGGCATGGGTTGTCTCAAAAATCTCACCATCAGCGGCTCTAAATTGATGCAATTCTGGTTTCCAAAATTCTTTGGGAAGAATTGTTTGTTTCAAAATCGACATGGCAGCACCAGTATCAAAAAAGGCTATCACTGGGATAGGTTTATCATACTTGGAGGGATGATATGAACAAGAGTTTGGGGACATGTTTTAGCAGGTTCACTAATATGAAAGAAATCTGAGATATCAGAATCAGAAACCTGCAAAGCCAAAATAGTATTGTCAGTAGGCTCATCTTCTTCAGAGAATATTTCCTCAAGTTCATTTAAAATAGGAATATGTAATTTCTTTTGGACTTCAGAAATTAAATGTACTCCCTTCGTATTCTGTGGACAAGAAGACGAATAATGGCCTTTCTTTTTGCAAAGAAAACATCTGACATCTTTCTTTGAAGTTTTGGAGAAATCTTTTTTCTTTTTGAAATATTTCCACTTTTTCTTTCTCCTTCTTGGATAACTAGTTATCCTGCAATGAAATTTTCTTGAATTTTTTCTTTCTTGTACTCCCCTTTTTACATTCAAAGCATCTTCCTTTGATCTCAAGATCAGGCCTTTTGCATGCTTCATCAATGCATCTGTTTCCTTTTAGATATTCACGAACCACTTCTCGTTTGTTGCAAATGTCATTGAGTGCCATGAAAACAGCTTGTCGGATCTGTCCAGGAGTCAAATTTATGATAGATCCATGCTTGTTCTGGATTTGACTTTCTGCAGCAGTGGCCAAAGTATTAGGAAGTGAAGTAATGAAAGCTTGCTTTAGACTAATATCAGCTTTTAAAGTATAAAATAATTTTGTCATTTTTTGCAAATGTTTGCTGATATCCTTCCTATCAAATGAGTTACATTTCATTCTGAAAAATTCTTTATACTTTTGTTCCAGATTGAGCTCAAATTCACCAAGAAAGAATTTATGCAAAATTTTTATGACTTCATGAAATTCTTGCTTAGTCAAAAAATCAATTTTTTCTTTTTCTCCTATTGAGATCCACCAATCCTTGAGAGTACCTGCAAAATGAGCAGTAAATTCAGTCAGAATTTCAAAATGAGAATCAACCTTTAAAGCTCTAATAGTCATCCATGCATGAAATTCTTGGAAACGAGATTCCCATTTATGGGAAGGAATATTATCAATGGTAAAAACTTGTGTACTCCCTTTTCCATATTCTGAACTTCTCACAAAAGGTAAATCATCTTCTTGCATGTAATCTTCAGGATGTTCCACTTTTACATCTGTGTCTCCTCCTGCCATATGTATTCCTGGAATGGAATCTTCTTCAGTTTTAGTTTCTTCTGAAGTTGTCTCTTTATCTGTTTCATCTGTTGAAGAGAATTCTTCCTGTTGACTCTGTTGAGAAATGGATTCTTCATCAGTTGAACTTGGAGCTTCTATTGTAGATACCTAATGGAATATTGGTTTCTATCTGTTCCTGCAAAAAAGAAGAGATAGGATTAGAAGTCTGAGGAAGTGAATATGTTAACAAATTTTCTTCCTTCTTCCATCTTTTCTTTCTGCTTCTCTTTTTGTTTTAGTAACTTTTGCTCCTTTTCCCATTTTCTTCGAGCAATCAATTGATCCCTGAGCCATCTGCTACTGTTATGATAAGGTATCTCTTCCTCAGTAGAAGATGTGTTTCTGGATTGATATGTTGGTGGCTGAATATCAAAGAGTGACGAAGGATCTGGCTTTTTTGGCTTCTTAGAATCATAAGATCCTAATTTTCCTGTTTCCTTCAAACTCTTTATTTGAGATTTCAAATATTGGATATCTTTCTCTTTTCTCTCCTGATAAGTTGAAATTGAGACTCCAATACTTGGAATTTGTCTTTGGACTTCTTCCAGCCGTTTTTCCATAACTTTTATCATTTTTAACACTTCTGTGTTATGGGATCTTGTAACTTCTGTCAAAGTATCTAACTTTGAAGAAACAGTCTTGACATCTTCCTGGATGCAAGTTAAAACCTTGTTCTGGCATAAAGCATTCTCCGATTGCCAATTCAGAACTTCTTCGGTTTTGTTTTGGACAGAGTTTCCAGAAGGAAGAACAGTGGGATGTGCATTCCTAATCTTTGCAGAATGTTTGGAATGGTCTTTTACAAATGTTTCTTGAACAGAAGGGAATTCTGTTGGTTGAAACATGCATACTGCAGGGATTATCTGAGGAGTTGGGACAGGATTATGGACAGGCTTGGGAAATTCTTTCCGAATGATTTCCAAGCATTTTTGGTAATAAGGATGGAGAGGCTTCTCTGGAATTTTAGGTGATGGCACCATCCATTCATCAGGAATCTGATAACCATCAAATTTACTTCTGGATGAGGCAAAATTTTCCTCTTTGTTAGGAAAATGTTCAGGAGTATGGTTACATCCTGGCCTTTTCTTTGGATCCTTCTTTCCTAAGCATTTCCTGCAAAAACAAACATCCCAATAAATATGACCAGAATAGGGATCTTGAAAATGATGGACAGGTTGTCCATTGTCTCTAAAATGTAAGATAAGGTCAATCAAAGATTCATTTGGCTTTGTCCATGGCTTTGGATCATCCATAGGGATTTCCATCATGGAAATTTGTGGATAATTTTGGGCTTTTCCTTTCAGATGTGAATGGTCAAAGGAAACTAATACTGATCCATCAGAATTTGAAACCATTTTAGAGTTAGAAGACTCTAAAGGCCTTTGTTCTGCTTGATGGAGTTTCTCATAATCAGTCACCCAAGCTTTCTGGGAGGAGTTGGACAAGCTCATTTCTTGTGATCTGACGAGGCACATGTGTACAGGTTGCAGAATGTTGCTCATCAACCTTAATCAACAGAGCATCCTCTCCACCAGGGAGAGTTAAATCTAAGGCATGATTCTGGACTCTGTACGTCATTTGGTAATGCAATGTTGCAGCCATTGCATCAGAAATTTGTTCAGCTCCATGGATTTGTACCTGGACCTTCAGTGCTTCCAAAAGATGAGGATCATTTAAAGACATATTAAAATTTGGAAATAAAGTTACAAAAACTGTACCAGCATTTAAAGTTGTTTCTACCGTAGCTATACACGCATGTTGATATCTAATAAATCTACTATCTAATAAGGCTAATCTGGCAACAACAGGCAATCCTTTCCTACCATGAAAAGAAAGAGAGAATCTTACGGCTCCAAAATGGATATGAGAGTATTCTTGTTGTTTCCATTGAGATGGGAACTGAGGTGGAATTTGGAGTGCAATGAATTGTTCTTTTTCCATTAGCAGGAATTTGACATTGGTTAAGCTTAGAAGCTTGAACATACTCTTTTACGCCTTTTGCCCTATGCTTTATTAAAGACATAATAGAACCAAAAGTGGAGGTATGTAACTTAGAAAAAGAAGAATACGGATTTAACAAAGGTAAAGAAGTAGGATTTACTTGATCTGGATCTACAGATATTTCATATAGATAATCTAATCTATCAGAAATGCTGGCAAAACTTGATCTATCAAAAAGCATATTAAAATTCGTAATATATTTGATAAGTGCTAAAGTGAACTAGTTTTTTTAGGTTAGGTTTTTAGGGTTTTCCATGAGTTTTTCTCTATTTCTTAGCTATTTCTTCTCTTTTATGATTTTAATGCCAAATTGTGTAAATGTATGATTTAAAAGTGTTTTTACACCATTTTGTAGGGTTTTGATAGCTTCAACTCGATTTCAATTGATTGGAGTGCAATGAAGAAATAGGCGAAGAAGAATTGGAATGGAAACAGTTTGGCAGCTTGGACATATTTCAGTGTTTTGGTCATATCTAGAGCTAGAGACATTGGATTGGGATGACTCTTGAGGTATTTTGAAGCTAAGACAATTGTTTACAATTCATACGAAGACATCAAAGTCTAGTTCTCACGTTTCAATGGTCAAAATCCCAAGTTACTGAAGCACATTTGCACTGCAAGGCTGTTCCGATCAGTTCTTAGTATTTTGAGTACATCTCTGGCCACAGACCTCTAAATGACGTGATTTTTGATGTTTTGGAAATCTATCTCAAGGGGCTATAACTTTTGTGTTTTAAGGAAAAGCTAATTCGGCTGTCTTGGAGGTCAAATCTGACGTAGACAAACCGCGTGACAACCCGCGCGCGATTTGTGCTGCGGTTTCCATTCAGAAGTTAAGTGAACAACCCGCGCGACAACCCGCGCGCGGTTTATGCCGCGGTTTCTTCACAGAATCTGCAGCGTATTTAGCAGCTGAACTGGCCATTTTGACAGAATATAGAACCCTAACTCGGGAGAAAACACACACACGCCGCAGATACCTAAAAAACACACATGTGGCATATCTAGAGTGATGTAGGGAGGAGAAAGCAAGAGTAGATGTGACAGCCCCACCTTACCCAGAGGCGCACCAAAGGGCTTAGCGGACTGCCTGCCTAGCTCTCGCCAGGACTCACTCAAACATGCACTCAGCACATACACGTATAGTTAACCCAAAATAGATTACATTCACATAGTTCAACTTAAGATACAAAAGTCACTAAAATGTACAGACCATGTACTACAAGTTTCCATGTCCAAAATATACGTATTATTTACAATGGTAACCAATCAACTAGGTTGACCAAAATACAAAACAAAAGTCTACTATAACTAAATTCGCCATTCCCAGCTTTAAGAGTGAGAAATACCTGAGTAAAGAAAACAAATGAAGGAATGAGCTATAATAGCCCAGTGAGTGTCCAAATCATGCAGGCAGTCAAAAAAAATCTACTATTTCAGAAAAATAAAATAATCTAACAAGATATTTAATCAGCACATGAACAAATAATTAAACATTTAGTCAATGGCGGATACAGGGTTCAACCCCGGGAGCAAGCTCGACCGCAGGAGAAACAAGTACCGATTATATAAACAAGGCATTGGGACCGAGATAATAGCTCAGGTCCGTGCCAAAGTCATACCGGTATTATCAAGCAAGACCCTAACCACCACACCTTTTAACCTCCTAACATGCTACCACATCCAGGGAGTAACCTTGACCTTGGAGGGCCAACACACAAGAAAGTTCAACCCAGAGTTGGCCTCTTAGAGGATTAACAACTCATGAGGGAATGAACATCACGCCCTAAAACACCCAGCACCTTATATCCTCCCACGCCCGTTCAAGTTGACTATCCGTGAAGTAACGGTGAAATTAGTCACGGAAGTCTCAAACACAAGTAACACATTTAATCATGAAAACAAGTAGCACGTTGTGGAATAGATGCGATAAAGTACACATCTTTCCTCAAGTAGCACATTTTTATCTCATAATATTTGCAATCAAAGCATAATATTTACAAATGAAATATCAAGTTACAGGCATCATGCACACATAAAGACACTCACCTGAAATGCCTATGAAAATATTTCGTAAAAAGGTCGGGTCTCACTTTCAGGTCCTGAAATAAAAAAAAATAATCTAATGAAAACTAGATTTAAACTCTAATTAGCTTAGTAAGAAAAATAAAGAAATATTCCCCCCTTTTTTTCTAAGGTTTTTGTTTTAGGGTTTAGGGTTTAGGGTTTAGGGTTTACATTCTAGGGTTTTCATTTTAAGGTTTTTATTTTAGGGTTTTTATTTTAGGGTTTTTTAACAAAATTTTGGCATTATTTCCCCTTAAATTCGGCCCTTCCAACTTGGTTTTTCACCAAGATTTCAATCATCAAATCCACAATTCAATAAGTTCTACAACTTCCAAGTTCAATCCAAGCTCAAATTCAATCAAATTTCCACCAAAATTCAAGGATTTAGCTTCAAGAACCTTCAACCATTCAACATGTAGCTCATGAAATTTCAAGGTTTATATGCTATCTACTACCCAATCTACCCAAGAAACATTATTTCTAACAAGTCATACTTCACTTTAGGCATGAATCTTCAAGTTAAAAAAATCATAAGAACTCAAGATTAAACTAGTGCAAAATACTAATTAAACTTGAAATTAATGGTTAAAGCTTGTAGTACATACCTTAAACAAGCCTAGAACTTTGCTTAGAAGGTAGGGAAACCCACTTCCTATGGTGAAATTTGCCCAAAGTTTGAAGGAAATGCTCCAAGAAGTTGAGAGAAATATGAGAGAAAAGGAGAGAGAGCAAGGCCGGCCAAGTGAAATGAAAAGAGAAGGAAATAGTCTAGGAAAATAGAGAAGAAATAATGGAAAAGTTGGGAGAAAGATTAACCAATAAAAATATTACAAGAAGCAAGTTAGGCTTTAGGCTTTGTAGGCATTAGTGGTAAACTTGTTTTAATTTAATTGGTGACACAAGAAAGATCTCTTCCACGTAGTAATTAATAATATTATGACATAAATATTAAAGCAAAAAGAGAAGAAATAAAGAGAAGGGACATCCGGCCATGAGGGAAAGAAAGGAGAGAAAAATTCGGCCAAAGGAAAAAAAAGAAAAGAAAGAAGAATTTTCGGCCAAGGAAGAAGAAAAGAGAGAAATAAAAATTCTGCCAAGAAGAGAAAATAAAACCAGTGAATAAGTGAAATTTTTGAGAAAAATGAGCTAAAGTTTAAGTAGTAAAAAAAAACTAGAAATAGTAATATAAACTAGTTAAAATGAAACACTATGAAAACCTAATGATCTAATGAATTTAATCCAAATTTAATTCTTAGGTTTTCTACTCAATGAGGAAAGAAACTTAGTTAATTAACCTAATTAACTTAAGAAATCCTCCAACTAATAAATCAAGAGTTAATGCTAGATTTCAAATGAAAGAATTTTTCTTTTAAGTACGTTTTAGGGTTTTTTTTTTCTACCATTATCATTATTATTTTGAGCTACATATAAACATACATGAATAAAATAGTTTCATATGAATTTCTAGGGTGTCACATCCTTCCCCCCTTAAAAGAATTTCGTCCTCGAAATTCTACCTGGATTGTCAAAGAGCTGGGGATAATTTTCCCGCATTTCCTTCTCTGTCTCCCAAGTGGCATTCTTCCAAGTCATGGTGTTTCCACAGGACCTTGACAAGAGGAATTTGTTTATTTCTTAGTTCTTTCACTTTGCGGTCCAAGATTTGAACGGGTTGCTCTTCATAGACCAACGTTTCATCAAGCTCAATCTCCTCAGGTTGAAGCACATGCCGTGGGTCCGGGTGGTACTTTTTCAAAATGGATACATGGAAAACATTATGCATCTTAGACAATTTTGAAGGCAATTCTAGTTGGTATGCCACTTTGCCGATACGTTTAATAATTTTGAATGGTCCCACGTATCTTGGTTGAAGCTTCTTTCTCTTACCAAACTGGATGCCTCCCTTGAACGGCGAGATTTTGAGAAACACAGTGTCTCCGACCTCAAATTCCAACTCTTTTCCTTCGAGTGTCGGCATAGCTCTATTGTCGACTCTGAGCAGTTTGGAGTCGTTGTTGGATTAGCTTAACTTTTTCGTAAGCTTCTTCTATCCACGGCACCTTTTCTGGACCCAGCATTTTCCGTTCGCCAACTTCATCCCAATAACCTGGCGTTCTGCATCTTCTTCCAGTATAGTGCCTCGAACGGGGCCATCTGAATAGAGGATTGGTAGCTATTGTTGTACGCAAACTCAATCAAGGTCACGTGTTGATCCCAATTGCTACCAAAATCCATCACACTTGCTCGTAGCATGTCCTCCAAGATTTGGATTACGCGTTCGGACTGTCCGTCGGTCTGGGGATGGTAAGCCGTGCTAAAGTTTAACTTTGTTCCCAAGGCTTCGTGCATTTGTCTCCACAGTCGAGAAGTAAATCGAGGATCTCGGTCTGAGACGATACTTACCGGAATTCCATGCAGTCTCACCACTTCATCAATGAACATTCGAGCCAGTTTTTCCAAAGAATAAGTCATGTTCATGGGCAGAAAATGGGTAGATTTAGTCAAGCGATCAACAATTACCCAAATAGCGTAGTGCCCTCTTTGGGCTCTCGGCAAACCAGATACAAAATCCATGGTAATGTGCTCCCATTTCCATTCTGGGATTTCCAAAGGTTGCAACAGTCCTGATGGTCTCTGATGTTCAGCTTTGACTTGTTGACACGTCGGACAAGTTTGAACATACTCTGCTATTTCCCTCTTCATATTATCCCAGCAATACAATTTCTTTAGATCTTGGTACATCTTTGTACTCCCCGGGTGCACAGTGTACCTGGAACGATGGGCCTCATCCAAGATTATTCTTTTCAATTCTTCGTCTTTTGGAATGAAGATACGGTTTCGGAACCTCAACAAACCCTCCGATCCTACGCTATACTCAGGTAAGTTCCCTGCTCTAGCTTTCTCTATCCGTCTTTGTAGTGTAGGATCCTTGTCTTGAGCTCCTCCAATTTGTTTCAATAATTCAGATTGTACATTTACATTCCCACAAATCACCTTAGACCCAACTATCCGTGGATTGCTCTCGCTAAATTGCTCTAATAGCCTCCACTCACGGATAACCAAGTTAGCCACTTGAGCTTTTTCTACTCAGAGCATCCGCGACAACATTAGCTTTACCCGGATGATAATTAATAGTACAGTCATAATCTTCTAATAACTCCACCCACCTTCAGTTGCCGTAAATTTAACTCTTTTTGAGAAAATAAATACTTTAGGCTCTTGTGATCCGTATACACCTCAAAGGTGACCCCATATAAATAATGTCTCCACTTCTTGAGCGCAAATACCACAGCAGCTAATTCCAGGTCATGAGTAGGGTAATTCCTTTCATGAGGTTTTAACTTACGGGAAGCATAGGCAACAACTTGTTTCCCTTGCATTAGTACACATCCTAGGCCCTCTCGTGAAGCATCGGTATACACACTAAAAACTTCTTTCCCATTAGGCAATGCCAGCACCGGGGCCGATGTTAATCGTTTCTTGAGTTCATTAAAACTCTGTTCACACCTTTCATCCCAATTAAACTTAACATTCTTCTGGGTCAACATAGTGAGCGGTGTGGCTATCCTTGAAAAATCCTTGATAAACCGCCGATAATAGCCCGCTAGACCCAAGAAGCTACGAACTTCCGTGGGATTTTCAGGTCGCTTCCAATTGACCACAGCTTCCACTTTAGAGGGGTCCACCGCTATTCCTTCACCCGAAATTACATGACCTAGAAATGATACTTGATTCTTCCAAAATTCACACTTGCTAAATTTAGCATACAATCTATTATCCCTCAAAGTCTGTAACACAATCTTTAAATGTTTCTCATGCTCCCCATGGGACTTAGAAAATATTAAAATATCATCAATAAAGACCACCACAAATTGGTCCAGGTATGGTCTAAAAACCCTATGCATTAAATCCATGAAAGCCGCCGGAGCATTCGTTAACCCAAATGGCATCACCACAAACTCATAATGACCATAGCGAGAGTTAAATGCAGTCTTAGGCACATCTTCCTCCTTAATTTTCAGCTGATAGTACCCTTGCCTCAGGTCTATCTTGGAAAATACGATCGCACCTTCCAACTGATCAAACAGTTCATCAATGTGAGGTAAGGGATACTTATTCTTTATAGTGACATTATTTAAACCTCGATAGTCAATGCAAAGCCTAAGGGTACCATCTTTCTTTTTCACAAACAATACTGGGGCTCCCCAAGGTGATACACTCGGCCTGACAAAGCCTCTTTCCAATAAGTCCTGGAGTTGAATCTTAAGTTCTCCCAGTTCTGCAGGGGACATGCGGTATGGAGTCCTGGATATTGGCGCCGCTCCTGGAATCAATTCTATTCCAAATTCTACTTCTCTCCCGGTGGTAACGAACTTAATTCTTCCGGAAAAACATCAGGAAATTCTTTTACCACTGGCACATCCTCGAGTCTCACTTTATCTTCAGGTGTATTAATCAAATAAGCAAGATACCCTACGGCCCCCCGAGATATCAGTTTCCTAGCTTGCATGGCAGAGAGGAGGTTTGAGGAAGCTAAAGTTTTCTTTACATCAAACCTTAAAATAGGTTCTCCCGGTATTTTAAAATTCACCACTCTCGTCCCACAATCTAATTGAGCATTATACCGGGTTAAACAGTCCATGCCTAATATTACATCATATCCCCGAATAGGTAAAGCTATAAGGTCCACCAGGAATTTTCTTTCTCCTACCCGAAGTTCACAATCTTTATAAATAAGATTGGTTGTCAGGCAATGGTCCCCAGTGGGAGTTCTCACCTCCAATTCATAAAATAATTTAACAGGTTGGACTTCTAGGGCAGTCATAAATTGTGGGTTCACAAATGAGTGGGTAGAGCCAGGGTCTACTAGTAGTGTAGCTAGATGATGAAAAACAAGGATCGTACCTTCAATGACTGCGGATGACTCCTGGGCATCACGCTTGTCGAGGGCGTAAACGCGTGCTGGTACTTTCCGTTTATTGCCGCCCTCCTTAGCTTGATTAGTCTCCTTGGGCCCGGGTTGAACGCTGCTCGATCCGCCAGCCGTTTGCCTTGGGCATTGATTTATCCTGTGGTCGCCGCTACCGCAGAGCAAACATTTGCGGTTCTTCCTCCAACAGTCGGTTTCTATATGACCACCTTTACCGCAAAATCCACAGGCCACAGATGCAGCTGGTAGTCGTGTCTCCTTCTGCGTGTCCTCCTTCCGTTCACCTCTTGGCGGAGCTCTTGTCATTGGAGCCCCTCTTGCCCTTCCGAACGGGGCACCCTGCCCAATTCTTGTTCCTCCAGTTCCCCTCCCAGTCTTAGGGGCTGGAGCGTTTCTGGTCGGGGGTCGAGCGTCACTGGCACCTTCTCGTCTCCTTGCTCTCACCGTGCGGACCAAGGACTTTGTTTCTTCCACTTTCTGCGCTTTTTCCACCGCAGCTTCATAGGTATCTATAGTGGCGGCAGCAAGGGCATCTTGAATTTCCAGGTTTAGGCCTTGAATAAACCTTCTCTTTCTTCGTCGTTCCGTGGCCACCAGTTCCGGGGCATAACGAGACAATTTAGTAAACTGAGCTTCATACTCAGCTACACTCTGTGTACCTTGTCTCAACTTCAAAAATTCGTCTTCCCGTTTTTCTTGTACTCGCACGGGAATGTATTTTTCTTTGAACTCCCTGGTGAAGTTTGCCCATGTCTTCAGAGTTTGATATCTTTCCCACTTGGCGTTCACTAGGTTCCACCAAGGGGTGGCAGCACCCTCCAATTGAAATACAGCAAAGGTCACTTGCCGTTCATCCGGGTATTTCAAGGCGGCAAATATTTTCTCAATGTCCTCTAACCATTTTTCAGCAATTTCAGGATTTGGGCTGCCGTTAAACTTGGGAGGGTTGAATTTCTGAAACCGTTCCTAGGGCCACGTCTTCCCCTATAACTGGGTTTCTATGAGAACTGCCAGCTTCCACGACCGGATTCTGTCGGGTCCCAAGTTGTGTTAGAACATCGGTCATTCGATTTAAGACCGCGATCATTGGATCGACCCCTATAGGTGGATTTACGCTAGAGGTAGCTTCTTCGCCCCGGTCTTGGCGACGGGGACAGTCCTCTACCACGACCACGTCCACTCATGACTTATTATTCTATAGTAACATAAATAAATTATTTCAAATTTCACGGAAATAAATAACATGATATAACTTTAAAATGCATAAATGCAAGAGTAACCAAAAGATCAAGTTTTATGCCAAGCAAGTTCACATATACACATATTTTTACAAGTAGTTCAAGTTATACATTTTCCAAAGTCCACGTACAAAACATGTCACACATACAAACATAACAAACTAACAAAAGTTCATATACATATCTATATAGAAATCTAGTCCAACTGAACCGATCCCACGGAACTCACATCCCTATTTGACTCCTCCTCCGGAGCCTCCTCGACCCCAGGAGGTACAGGTCCAGCCTGCGCTGGCCCTGCCGGCTGAACCATGTCCCGAACCTCATCTAATACATGAGCCACTAACAACCCACTCTCATCTACCAGTCGTCCCGTGTGATCTCTAACATGCTGCACAACCCGTGTAAGACGACCATGTAAATCCTGGTACTGCTCACGGTAAGCATCAGTCCTCTGCTGTTCTTCTTGAACAGTAGTCTCTAGCTCGCGAATCCTCCGAGCCTGGCCTCTAATGATCCCTCTCAAGTCATGAGTACGGGCCTGGGAGATGCTACCCTCCCCCTCGACCCGCCTACTATCCTCTATCAAAGAGAGCACGACGTAATCAGGGTAAGAATAAGTCCTCCAACACCCACAAGCAGGGCAGACTCGACGGGCAGGAGAAAAAGTGCGGTAGGGATGCCCGGGTCCCTCACGGAAACGGACAATGGGTCTCCGACGATGCTCACGCTGCAACGGCGCTGCAACCGATGGCGGTGGTGCCTCAATTCTATCACTCTTTGACATACCTACAAGTTTAAATAATAAATTAATTAGGTCTATCCCACAAATACTTAATAATAAATAATGCTTAAATATCACACTCAAATATCGAGCTTAAAAGTAACCTAAACACAATCTCAAGCATATACACATAAAGACACTCACCTGAGTGTGAGAGATAAAATTCAAGACATGATTGATGATGGGGAGATTGTGTTAAGGAGAAGAAGAGGACAAGCTCTAAATGTTGACAATAATCCTTTGCCGCAGCATGGACCAACTATCAGAGTGATAATTGTGGATGAAGAATTCCCTGATCCTACAGAATTGACAGTCTTGATTGAAGAAATGGTGGGAGTTACTGAAGCTGATTACAGGCGAGCTAGAATGGTACTGTCTAGTAAAGAATACATGGACCAGCATATGGAAGATTTTTTTGCACGGAGAGTAGAATCACCGATAATCCAACCAAATGGGCCAGCTATTTTGGACAAAGTGCTGTCAACCTGTAGTTCTTTGAATCAGCCATTCGTGTTGGATGTTCAGCCGTTCGAATTGGAAATCTCAAAACCAGAAATTATCAATCTGCCAGAGCAATTGTCAATGAAGGATTTAAGCAAGTACCGTGGAATTATAAAGATTGTGAATTTAATGATGACATTTTTGCAATAATGAGGTCAGGAAGAATAATTGCTGAACCGGAAGTTGTTGTCCCGGCTAAAGAAAAGGAGGGCACATTGCTCCCCAAACCATCAGTTAGCGAAAAAGAAGTTGAAGATTTTTTGAAAGTCTTGAAAAGAAATGAGTATAACGTGGTAGAACAATTGAGTCGTACGCCAGTGCAGATTTCAATTCTTAACTTTTTGTTCACATCTGAAATGCACTGAGATACCTTTTTGAAAGTTCTTAATGAATCTCATGTGCCCAATGTTAGTGTATGTCCTAAAACCAAGATGGTTTAAGGTGTTTTGTATTTACACTTATTTATGTTATATTTATCCATGTGGTATTTTTCTTTATCATCTATACTTTGTATTTCCGTGTTACTTGTTTGATTGATAAAGTCCTTAGAGTATTAACTGTGTATTAGAGATTGTAAGGGTTACAATTATGAGACTCTAATACACAAAGTCATATTCTTAAATATTCCTAGTTATAGTATTAATGAGATTGGACATCATTAATACGGATAAACTAGCACATACTTTGCTTCTACTTATGGTAAGTAGTAGTTGATTTCATTGACTATGGTGTGCATGACACTTAAGCTAGTATGTGGATACTTGTTTCAGAACAAGTTCATTGGATTGATCCGCCAAGAGTTTCAACTATAGTGCCAATGGTTGAGCTCTTAATGACAATGGTGTAAGTGATCTTTTGACCTGAAATTACCATAGTATCTTGAGTGTGAATTGCTATACTTTGACTCTATTCCTCAGTGCTCGTAAAATGGTAGCCCATAGGTTAGAGATTGGGTATAGTTTGAAGCATGGAAAAATAGTGAGTAATCAATATAGGATTCCCCTGATGCGTTCAACGGAATAGATGACGGTCCAAGACTCTCAAATTCCAAGTATGCAACCCAATCTTCTTGACCCCTTCGTAACTTGTCGAAGACCCCAAGAATAACTCGGATTGTTTTGCTTCAAATTCAACTAGATTCATTGAACTCCTCCCTTTAAGAAAGGATCCTAGACCCCTAACCAACAACGTGGTGTAGACACCTAGTCGACAATCCTATTGGACAGATTCAAACCCTCAAAGATGAACCCTAAGCGAGATTCTTGAATACTCAACAAACGCCTTGCTAAGCAATCAAGAGTAGTTCTTTAGTCAAAGAACTAAGAAAACTCAATTTGCACTCACGCACAATTGAAGAGAAAAACTCAATATGATTGATTAATGTTCTAAAATTCGGATGAATAGTAACACCCTCTATAAAGAGGTGCATAACATCAAGATATAAACTAAATATGGAAACTAATGTAACCCTAGTTGCACCATAACATAAACCTACACCTAAAGATACAACTTGGGCTATTAAACTAACGAATTTAGCCCATGATGTAACACCCTAGAAATTCATGCAAAACCATTTATTTTGTATCATGTCCATTAGGAAAAAAAAAGGGGGGGGCCGAAATTATTCAAGAAAAACTACGGAATTGATTTTCTATTTTTACTAGCATGTTGTACCCTTTCCTTTAAGAGTTGTACCTAGAATATCTTGCAAGATTTAAGTATAGGATAAATAATAAAAATCCCTTCTAATGAACATTAGCCAAGTGTAGTCTTCCATGGTAAGAAAGTCAAGATTTACTTTGTTCTTGTCTTGCTTTGATTGGTCAAACTTTTCCCAATTCTTTTCCATTTCTTTTCTTCTTTACTTAGCTAATTTTCGTCTCTTTTCTTCTTCTAAAAAATCCGGCCCTCTCTTCTCTCTTTTCTCTCCATTTTCTTTCATTTTCTTGGAGCTTTTACTTCCATTTGATGACTTTTCATCCATAAAAATTAAGTTGATCTTCCTCCTAAGCACAAATCTTGCCTTATTCAAGGTATTTCCCAAGAACTTCTCCTCTTATTTTAAGTATAAATTCATAGTTTTGTAGCTTTTAAACCATGTCTTTAATGTTAAGTATGATTTATTTTAGCCATGAAATATGAAGTTTTCTTCCATGAATATGAGATTTATGAACTTGTATGACTTGTAGATACTGAATTAAACTTGAAATGGCATGATTTAGGTTTGATTTGGTTGAAGAACTTGGAGTAGTTTATGTGTTTTTGTGATGAATTTGAGTGAAATTGAAGTGAGTTTGATGTGAAATTGGTAGAACTACTTGAGATTGGGTTGTTTGGATGTTTTTCTTGCAGGTTAAAAATTTTGGATTAGTCCGATTATAGGGGAAATGCTGCCAAAATTTCGGTAAAACATAAGAAATAAAAGTTATTAGGCTATGATTTAAAGCTTTATAAGTTGTAATTTAGTGATTAGAACGTGCAGAAATTTTTGTAGACGAACCATTAGTGAATTGAACCTTTTTTAGCAAAACCCTAGAAAGTTAGAAAACCCTAATTTTGAAAACCCTAAACCCTAGGGTAAAACCCTAAGCTCTAAAGCCCTAGAAAATAAACCCTAGAGAAACATGGGGTATTTCTTGAATTTCCTTATGAAATTTCTTAGATTTTAATCAGGTTTTATACGATTATTTCCTCGTGAATTTTCAGGATCCGGAAGTGAGACCCAACCTTATCGCGAGATATTTTCTTAGGCTTCAGGTGAGTGTTCTTATGTGTGCATGATGCATGAAATGCCATGTAATACTTGACATTTTTTTTTGATGCCTGAGATGAGATGTTATACTTGACATGATTATCTAATAAAATGTGCTTCTTGAGGAAAGATGTGTGCTTTATCGCATCTATTCCGCAATGTGTTACATGTTTTCACTATCCAACGTGTTATTTGTGCATGTGACTTCCGTGGTTGAGTATGGGAGAGATATAAGGTGATGGGCATTATTCGGTGCGTGTTAATTTTCATATCTGAGTAAAGTCCTGAAAAAGGGCTAACTCATGCTTGAATTTTATGCATGACCTTGGACTTCCGTGGCTAACTTCACCGTTGCTCCACGGTTAGTCAACTTGTTGAGTTTGGGGTGATATAAGGTGCTGTGGGATTATAGGTGCGTGATATTATTTTCTATATGAGTTTCATTCCTCGAAGAGGGTAACTCTAGATTAAATTTTTCAAGTATCTCGGACCTGAGCTTTTACCTTGGTCCCGATATCCTTGTTATCTTGATCATGATCGATACTCTTGCGGTTGAGCTTGCTCTCGTAGTGAGCTTGTATCTACCATTGATTTTACTACACTTCACATTGCTTGTTCATCGTTTATTAAATTTGTTAATTATTATCCTTAAAGGTTTATTTGTTATTGGTATACTGCATGACTTGAGCACTCACTGGGCTATTATAGCTCATCCCGTTCATTTGTTTTCTTTAACCAGGTTTTCCAAAATACTAAAGCTGGAAAAGCTGATTTTGGACCTAGTACATGTTTTGTTTAATGTATCTAGACAGCCTAAATGTGTAGGCTTTTATTGTAAATATTATTATATTTTGGGTTGTAAAAACTCGTGTGATATTTATACTTTCAAGTAAATTTTATGAATGTATTTCTTTATGGATGCATTTTATTTTGGGTTAAGTGCGCTTGGGACTTTTGAGCGAGTGCGTGATTCGAGTCCTGGCGAGAGCTAGGCAGGCAGTCCGCTAAGCCCTTTGGTGCGCCTCTGGGTAAGGTGTGGCTGTCACACATGAAACCCATAACCTCAAGTGGCAAACGGGCTTTTCAATCAAATCCAAGTCCACGACCTCCAAGCTCCTCCAACTCTAGTCCAAAATAAGTGAATAGCCTTGTAGGTTCTTGTTTCAACCAAGTAGCTTCATCTTCATGTAATTCTATAATCAAACCTTGCAAAGCTTGTTTCATCCTTTTAGCTTTCAACCTAGTCATTGGACCTCCCATATCTTGAAAAGGACTCTTTGTAGCACCTCCATGATCATGAGCCTCTCCAACTTGACCACGACCATTGATGTCCTCATCATCCCCACTCCTTAATAGGAGAGTATATCCCTTTATGGCCACTTGTTGGAAATATTAACTCATAAATCTTCTGCAGAAGTCATCGTATGACTTGGAAGTAATTTCAAGGTTATACATCATGGGGAGTTATATTTCTGGAACAAGAAAATATAAATTAGTCATTTAATAGTATGCACTATACTTTTAGACTAATTGGGATATAGTGTGGTGAAAGGATATTAATTACACGGTAGCATTGTCATTGAAGGGTATGGTTACTAGATGACTTTTCTATTCACTTGGGTGGTCGTGATGCATTGCTAGATGCCACTCAAGATCTATAAGCACGAATTGATTAATTAGTGAATTAATGATAAATTAAAGTGTTTAATTTATCTAGCTCAATTAATGAGTTATAATTTATACTTATTGCCAACGTGAATGGAACCTAATGGGTCACACACATAAAGAACAAAATCTTTGGGTTAAAATGTAATTAAGATAAGTATGAGATACTTATTGGGTTAATTTATGAGATAAGTTAACTTAAAGGACTTATTTATAAATATTCTAAGTCTTGTAGGAAATTGGTTTCCTAAAAGAAATAAAGTAACTAATTGGTTTCCTTATGGAATAGATTTCCTAAAGGAGAAGGTTTAGCTTAAAGTAAGTCACCTAAACCTTCTTGGTTTCCAATTAGCTTTATTTCCTAAAAGACTAGAATACTTCTTCTATAAATACGTTCATGCTTTGACTCTTGAATTATTATTGCAACACAAAAGAAAACTAGTGAGAGAAAAAATTGAAGAAAGAATAGGCATGCCTCTTTCTCTCTCTAGGCATCTCTCTCTTTCTCTCTCTCTCCTAATTGTTAGGTTTTTCTTCTTCTTGTGTTCTTAAATAATTCAAGGGAGCTAGTACTCAAAAGTCAAAGCAAGCAAGCCCACAAGGTTCCCAAAGAAGTTTTTTGTGTGGATATTGTTCGAGGCTCTACGCTTGGAGGGCTTTTTGTGGTAGATCTAACATCTTCTTCCAAGAATCTTTGCCTAGTAGCATAGAAATCTTCTGTGCTTAAGGTAATCTTCATGCAAACCCTCTTGATAATCATATAGATATGCCAAAGAGATCCATGGTTAAGGTAATAAATTTTTATTTTTTCACTGCGTTACCTATGCTATTACCTTACACCCAAGGACATTCCTACTGAAAAGTTAGCTGGAATAGTGAGAAATGTCTTGGCATTCAAATAAATTACTTTTTCTGAAGATGAGTTGACTCTTGAAAGAAAGGGACATAACAAGGCTTTGTATATATCGGTGAGGTGTAATGGGAAACACTTGCCCAGGATTTTGATCGATAATGGATCTGCTTTGAACATCTGCCCGTGGAGTACGTTACAAAAGTTGGGGTATTTGCTATCACAGGTTCGCCAATATCTGACCGTTGTCAGAGGGTTTGATGGCTCAAAGAAGGAGACCATGGGCAAGATTGATCTAGTGCTCAAAATGAGTCCCACCTAGTATCAAATTACTTGCCAGGTTATGAATTTTCCAGGAATATACAATGTGTTGTTGGGGTGACCATGGATTCATTCTTCGGGATCAATACCATCATCCCTGCATCAGATAGTGAAATTCATTGTGGATGACAAACAAATTACCGTGTTCGTTGAAGATGATTGCACTATGATGATAAATCGCGGATCTTCTGGAAAGCAAAAGATAAGTCACCACTTGATCAAGAATTTTGCGCTTCTGATATTGTGTCTGTCAATTGGATTCCTGAGGGAAAGTCGCCTGTCGAACCATTGTTCCCAAATGCCAGTATTATGATTGTGTAGACACCAAATTTTGACACACCATTTACTTTTCCAACATTGGAGGGGTGTTTTTATTTTTGGGGTCAAATCTTAAATTTTCAATAATCTCGGGGGGTAAAATAGTAATTTTTATTTGTAAATATTTTTCCATTAGTTTTGGGGGTTTTTAAATTCACATTTTACTTTCATACATATTTTTAATTTTATGAGATTTTTCCAAATTGAATTGGTATTCTTTTTATATTTTTTGGCCCAAGGGCAAAATCGTCATTTTACAGTCTAAATTCATTTCTATCAAATTTTGAGCCGTAAATGCATTTTTCTAGTGTTTTAAGCCTATTTATAATTTTTGGTAATTTTTTGAAATCAATAGCTATTTTTTGTATATTTTCGTTATTCAAGGGCCAAATTGTCATTTCACATTCCAGACTCATTTTTCACCAAGTTTTGGGTCCCAAATTCGTTTTTAGGTTTTTAAGCATGTTTCTAAGTCTTTTAATTTTTTTTGGGGTGAATTTCTATTCACGAATTTATTATTTACATTTTTCTTAATTCTTTTTATTTTTGTGAGAAAACATAGATTTTTAATTTTTTGTAAGGGTAAGGTTGCAATTTTTGTAGTCAAGGGCGTTTTGGTCTTTTAATCATTTCTTGGAGGTTAACACTTGTGCACTATAAATACCCCCACTTGGGGATTTTAAAAAGAAGGGGGGAGAAAAAAAAGTCTAGGGGAGAGTTTTTAGTTTTTAGTTTTTTCATTCCGCCAAGAACACACAATTTTTTTTTACACACATCTTCAAGTTTTCACACACCACACCAAGAACACACACCACACATCTTCAAGTTTTCACACACCGCACCAAGAATACACACTACTCACTCTCTCTCACACACTACACACACTTCTCACGCATACTTCACACACAACACACACACTCAAACTCACGCAAAAATTCACACACAAAACACACACAGGCATTTCCAAACACACAATCACACACAATCAATCCAGACATAAACACACACATTCACACATGGTTCAAAAGCACACACTTACACACTCTGCGTCGCTATCACACACAGTCACACACTGCTCATGTACAAATTCACACACCTTACACACTAGCACAAACACACATCCAACAACACACTCAAGCCACACAGTCCTAAATTCATCAGGCGCACACACACACAAAATCACACATTCACACACGGTTCTTGCTCAATTCACACACACAAACACACGTTCATCCTTAGGCACATACACAGTTTCAAACCAGGAATCCAGATCAATCTCACTGCCAATCCACCATACACTCACAAAACCACCCACGCTACCTTCCCAATCAGACCCCAACACTGCCCAGTTGCAGTCTCAATCCCAACTACAACTCTATCATCACCACATCAACCAGCTTCCCACCATCACAATCCCCTATGCACTAGCAACTGTCCCCTTCATCGCCTTCCCCACCAGCCCTCAAAGGCTACCCAATCAGTCCCAATTATTCACTAAAACAACCATCCAAGCATCAAACAGTGACAATCCAACAATCAACTCCCAGTTCAGCCATCCCCGTTCCTCCCAACAATCAATAAATCCAAATTCACCTTAATTCCTCCACCACCAGTATTCACAAACGTCTCTCCACCGGCATCCCCTTCCTCTAAATTCATACCACCGCCAACCACCCCAACCACCAAACACACCCTCTCTGTCCCTCGCAACTCTCCAAAAATTTGCCAGAATCATAGCCTTGTTTCCAACGCCCTTTTCCCTACCTGCAAAGCTAACAAACCCAACAATTCACGGCCACCCACCTACAACATAGTTCCAACGCCATAGCAACCCACAGCCTAAAAAAAAAAAAGAAAAGAGGGCCTTAAATCACAATAGCCAAAGCCATTATCAGGACACCACCTCCATAACAGCAAAAAATCAGCTCCAGCAACCTCTCACCGCAAGCTATGCAACCTGCAAATCAAAGAAACAACAAGCCACGGTAGGGTAATCCACTGCCTGTGACTGCCCTCCCTGCTTACCCACTAGCGAATCACAGTCACAACAGCCATCCATAATCGATATCAGCCCTCTCAATCCAGAATCAACTCACCCGTAACTTCCCAAGCAACCAAACAATACAATTCAACTCACACAGTCAACAAATCATCACCGCCAGTTCAAGCCTTCTTCAACCTGCATTAATTCCTTGCAAAAACCACCGAAAATTCCACCACCACACACATGTCTCGGCCGGCCAAGAAGGAACCACAAGCATGTCCTATCAGCTAACGCCGTCGGAAAAATGCCTCCAGTTTTGCCTCCCCAAACAGGTCAGCTCGTCAGCAGCCCATTATCCAGCGAAACGGGTCACCATCACTATGTTTCAATTCATCCCAAGTGCAGGTAAAAATCCATGGCTTTTTCTTTATTGTCGTCCAGTCACATATTTAGTAGGCATAAATGGGTATATATATGCTTTGAATTGGCAAAGGCTTGCTGATGAATTGAAGGATTTAGAGATTTAGGGATTTAATTTATGATTTTGAAAGAAAATTTTGGGTATTTTGCTGAAGATGACAAAAGGGGGATTTGGGGGGAAGCCTTACAGCTAAGATGAAGAGTAGAGAACGAGAGTGAAACAGAGAAGGAGAACTTGGAAACAGAAAAGAAAGAGGGAGGAGTAGAGAGAAATTGGAGAAACAGAGGGAGAGTGAATCTGAAAAAGAAAGAGCAGAGAGCGAAGCTGGGAGAGAAGAGAAACTAAAGAGAACTAGGAGAAAAGAGAAGAGAGAAAGAAAAAGGGTGACCGGAGAGGGGAGAGCAGAGGCATAGAAGGAGATGGAGCAGAGAGAGATAGGTAGATCAGACAAGAAAGAGAGATAGAGAGAGAACGGGAAAGATGCTAAAGAAAAGAGAGAGAGAGAGAGAGAGAGAGAGAGAGAGAGAGCAGGGAGAAAGAAATCGGAGAAGGGAGAGATAAGAGAAAAACTGGAGAAGAAGAAAAATGACAGAAAAGGAAAAGAGATAGGTAAGAAAAGGATAGTTGACAGAAGATAGAGTTTCTGTAGGAAAGAAATCAATTTTGGGGGGGCCCGAGTAGTGTTCTTCATTGCTGGGAGAGGAAAATGATTTGGGAAAAAGTCTTTGATTTTTTTGTCTGGCATCGATTTCAGAATTTGTGTTATGGGTTTAGGATTTTTGCTAAATTGATCTTATGTATAATAAATATTTATATCTTAGTCCCTAGACTTTTAATCAGTTTTTCTAAATCCCCTAAGTTTTTATTATTTTATACCATTGAGACTTCCAAGATTTTTTATTCACCCCCCCTAGTTTTAATTTCTTTCAAAGTAGGTATTGATTAATTGCAATTAGGACATTTGAAGTTGTTGATTCTAATTTCGTCCATTAATTTTATTTAATTTGCAAAGTTACCTTCACTTACTTTAATCTGTATGGCTTTTAACTTGAATTTGTTCAAATTTATGATTTTGCTCCCCCTTAATTTATGTTTAAGTTGCGATTTTTTCTCCCAGTTCACTAAAAATTTATGTTTTTATCAGTTTATTAGTATTTACATTTTATAATTTATTTTTACCTAAATTGTGGCACCTTGACGTGTTTATTCATTTTGTTAGCATTTAGTATCGGGTCTTCAAGAGGTATCTCTATCCCTCGTTAATTTTTTCCTTTATGTGCTCCAACGTGCTTCTAATGTGATATTTTATGCAATTTTTTATGTGTTTTTATTTTATGCACTTTTTGCGTATTTATTTATTTTTGTTTTGTTTTGTTTTATTTAATTTTAAATTTTATTATTTTGACGAAAAATGTAATATTTTTGTATTTAGCTAGTCAATGTAATAGTTAGATTATTTTCCTCATATTTAGCAAAAATTGTGTAATTAGATAGAAAGTGTAATAGATAGGGTATTTTTAAGTTTCCCCCTTAAATTGTAAATCAAGCCCCCCGGTGTAATAGTTAGGATTTATTTGCTTTTGCAGTGTTTACAGTGTTTATTTCTTTTACCGCTTTACTTAGGATTTTTGCATCTAGAATATTATGCTTATGTGTTATGTGCTCCTATGTGATCTTATATGTTTTTATATGTTTAAATTACTTTTAATTCATGCTTTAATGTTTAAATTCATGATTTATGGTATTCCGTCACCACACTAGTCCAACGCTAGTTGTGGCCTTATTCTTTTCCCGCTAGTCTAACGTTAGTGGAATTTTTAGAACGGGCTAGTCCAACGCTAGACCCTTAGGGCATTTTAGTGTTAGGTGCATTCGTGTGCATTTTACATTTCACACACTTTAGTTTTCTTTCCATTCTGCATGATTTTTATTATTATTACTATTATTTATTTACTTATTTTAACACATCTTCAAATGCATGATATTTAGGTTGCATCTTACTTAGACTTTAGGACATTTGTGTGATTCGACTAGAAATAGTCGTCTACTCACGTGGGAAGCGGTGGCGTACAGGCCGTTCCCCCCTCCGTGATTAGAAACATTCAGTCACGAGTTATTAGTCCCCCGTACCCGTCATGTTGCATCCCCACTTTCTTCAATCACTTACTATATATTATTATTTTCTTTTCTTTAGCATTACATTTTGCATAAAAACTTGTGACTCCCTCGAGGTCTCGACTCTGGTTTTGCAATTAATGCGATAATTCCGACCAAGCCTCGACGGAACATTTTGACCCTCTTGATAATCACATTTAGACTTAGGATTTGCATCCATTTAGATACGTCCAAACGCGATAGAATCTAGGGTTAATTCAGGAAAATTTGATTAAACCTCGCAACTAGCCTCAGCTAGGTTGAAAGGGTGCCTTAGGCGCAAGCCTTTGCCTTCCCTTTCTTCAAATGTAACTCCCGGACCTTTTTCTCTCGTTTTTCGTAGACCAGAGTCGAAAAAGGGTTTTAAAATATTTTTAAATTTTTTATTTTTATTTTGTTAAATGATTTTTCGGGTGACTTGGTACACCCTAACTCAGTACCAAGTGGTGACTCCATTTTCTAAAATAAAACCCTTTTTCAAAATTTATTTGGGCCAAACTTGTCGTACTTTTAGTCTCAGCCTTGTTTTCTTTTAAAATACCATTTTTCTTAAAAACACATTTTCTACTAAAATTTGATTTTTCTCACACACGCACGGTTTTCCAAAAACCTTTATTTTCGAAAGGGTCATAAGACCGGACCGTCCTTTCCAGGGTGCGACAGTCAACGACCCCACCAGCACCCTTTTACCTTCACGATTTTTTCGGACGCGATAGATTGCCAAGGAGTTGATCAGGGTAGATTATCAACCGGGAAGGGGTATTGGAAAACTGTTACAAGAAGTCGTGGAACCTATTCAGTTGATTGAGTAGAGAGATACCTTTAGGCTTGGTTTTCACCCAACAGGTAAAGATGTAAAGGAAATAAAAGAAAAGAAGAAGGTTGAAAAGGAAGGGACAGGTTTCGCTTTATATCTCTTCACTGTATCACAATTTCTCGAAGTCATCTGGTGTTGTCATTTCTGAAAACTACTATGAGGAAGACGATGTTGGGGAAGGGATGAGCCATCTTTTTATTGGAATGACTAGTGTAAAAGAAGCATCTAATACTGTTGGTTTTGAAGAAATTGAGGAAGGATCATTGAACAATTGGACTGCTGATTACCTCCCTGTGCAAAGAGAGTTTTGGTAAATTTGGGATTGTTTTTACTTAGTGTTCATTTCTAAACAGGGTCCTAGAATGAACCTTTCTTTATATATTATGTTGTTAGAGTCAGGCTTATATCATATCTTGCATCTACTTTTCAATGAAAATGGTTTTTGAACCTTTTCTGTTGTTAGGTTTGAACTGCATCATTACATTTTTCCAAAAGGATAGTACCACACTTGTGTGGTTGTATATACTCCACTTTTCAAAGAAATGCATTATGAGTTTATTGAATATTGTGCCTTTTTGTCTATCTATTTATACTCTCTTTATTTTCATTTTCAGATGGCCAAAAATAACTGCTTATGATCCTTTGGATGTCACTTTGCTTGAAATCGATGAATGTCATTTCGATATCTCTCTGAATTCTGAAATAATGCAAACTGCTGATGAGAGTGAGAGTGATGTTGAAGAAGATTATGATTCTATATTTAAGAATCTTGAATAATACGAAGAAAAACTCAAGCCAAACTTGGAAGAAACAGAAACTAGTAATATTGGCACTAAGACAGAAGTGAAAGAAATTAAAATCAGTGTGCACTTAAACAAGAAGCAAACAAAAGACATGATTGAATTCCTCATGATGTTTCAGGATGTGTTCACACGGTCTTATGATGATATGCCTAGGGTATCCACAGACGTAGTGATTCACAGATTACCTACTGATCCAAACTTCCCTCCAGTAAAACAAAAACCCCGTAAATTTAAACCTAAAATGAGCCTTAAAATTAAGAAGCAAATAGTCAAGTAGTTCAATGCCAAGATCATTATTATGTTCCACTACCCCATGTGGCTATCAAATATGGTCTCGATTCCTAAAAAGTTAGGAGAGGTGCGGGTTTGCATGGATTATCAAGATTTAAACAAAGTCAGTCCAAAAGATGATTTTCCTTTACCCAATATTCACATTCTATTAGATAACATAGCAGGACATGAAATGAACTCGTTCATTGATTGTTTTGCTGGATATCATCAGATCCTGGTAGCAGAAGAGGATAGGGAGAAGACAACATTTATCACCCCATGGGGCATATTTTGTTACAGAGTCATGCCTTTCAGGTTGAAAAATGCTAGAACCACTTATCACAGGACTATGACTACGTTGTTCCACAACATGATTCACAAGGAGATAGAAGTTTATGTGGATAACATCATAGTCAAGTCTAAGAGGTCCGAGGATCATTTGGTGGATTTCAAGAAATTATTTGAGAGATTAAGGAAGTATAATCTGAGGTTGATTCCTGCAAAATGTGCTTTTAGGTCCCCTGCCGTCAAGTTGTTAGGTTTCATTGTTAGCAAAAAGGGTATTAAGATAGATCTTATAAAGATAAAAGCCATACGGGAAATGCTGATTCCAAAAATGCAAAAAGATGTGAAGAGTTTCTTGAAAAAGATTAATTTTATCGGCAGATTCATTGCTCAGCTGACCCTCACTTTTGAGCCGCTATTTAAATTATTAAGAAAGAACACACCAATAAATTAGAATGTAGATTGTCAATGAGCTTTTGATAGGATTAAAGATTATTTGTTGAATCCTCCTATTTTGGTGCTACCGAAACCAAGCCGACCACTTATCATGTATCTCTCAGTTCTAGACAGAGCAATGGGTTGTGTTTTGGGCCAGTATGATGATTTAGAAAAAAAGGAGCAGGCAATATATTATTTGAGCAAGAAGTTCACGACCTATGAGATGAATTATTTATTCTTGGAAAGGTTGTGTTGTGCACTAGTTTAGGCTACTCGAAAGCTTAGGCACTATCTTCTTAATCACACCACTTACCTCATTTCCTGTTCTGACCTTTTAAGATATTTGTTGAAAAAATCGATGTCCACTAGATGCATGGCCAAATGGCAAATGACCCTTTTAGAGTTCGACATTGTCTTCACCATGCAAAAAGCAGTAAAAGGACAGGCTATAACAGATCACTTGGCAGAAAATCCAATAGATGATGATTATTAGCCACTCAACACTTACTTTCTGGATGAAGAGATTTTGTTCATTGGGGCAGTTGAAGACATGAATGAGCAGTACACGGAGTGGAGATTATTCTTTGATGGTGCTTTAAATTCTTTTAGGGTTGGGATTGGAGCCATTTTGGTGTCACCGGAAGGGAAGCATTATCCTGCAACTGCCAAATTATGTTTTCTCTGTACCAATAACATGGCCGAGTATGAAACTTGTATTCTAGGGTTGAAGATGGCTTTGGAGATGGAGATTAAAGATTTGATAGTGTTCAATGATTCAGACTTGCTGGTGCATCAGATGCTTAAACATTGGGCAACTCGGGATTCCAAAATCATTTTGTATCATTGCAGTGTACTCAATTTAGCTTCTAAATTCAAGAGTTTGAAATTTCGACATATTCCGCGAACTCATAATGTCTTTGTAGGCGCTCTAGCCATGGTATCTTCCATAATTAAACACCTCGATAAATTGATGATTGAGCCTATCCAAATTCATCTTCAAGAGGAGCTGGCTCGCTATTTGCATATCGAATCGGAACCTAATGGTCTTCCCTGGTTTCATAATTTGAAGGAATATCTAAGGAACGGATTTTATTCCCCAGGTGCTAGTACAGTGTCTAAGAATTTTCTCTGAAAAATATCTACAAGATTTTTTCTGAATGGAGAAGTTTTATACAAAAAGTCAAGTGATTTGGGCCTCCTGAGATGCATCGACGAGAAAGAAGCTGAGTATTTGATGAAGGAAGTACATAGTGGTGTATGCGGACCACATATGAATGGACACTTGTTGGTCAAGAAGATCGTGAGAACATGATATTTTTGGCTCATCATGGAGCATGACTGTGTTGTGTTCGTCAGAAAGTATGTTAAATGTCAAGTGCATGGTGATGTAATACATGCCCCTCTTTCGGAACTTCACAGTATGACTGCTCCTTGGCCGTGCTCAATGTGGGGAATGGATGTAATTGGAGCCATCAATCCTCCAGTTTCAAATGGGCATAAATTCATCTTGATGGTGATTGAGTATTTCACCAAATGGGTAGAATTAGAATCTTACAAGCAAGTGACCAAAAAGGTAGTAGCAGTTTTTCTTAAGAACCATATCATATGTCATTTTGGTGTGCTTGAAACTTTGATCGCTGACAATGCAAAGAATCTCAATAACGACATGGTAGATAGATTGTGTGGTCTATCCAAGATCAAGCACAGAAACTCTACTATCAACAAGTCTAAGGCTAATGGTGTTGTTGAACCTGCCAATAAGAATCTGAAGAAAATCATTCGAAAGATGATTGATACTTATCGAGATTGGCACGAGAAATTGCCCTTTGCACTTTTGGCCTATAGAACAGCTATTAGAACTTCAACTGGGGCAACTCCTTATTCTCTCATGTATGGAATGGAGGCAGTTTTACTTGCTGAGGTAGAAATTCCTTCCTTACGCATTCTGATGGAAGCCCAATTGGAAGAGGCTGAGTGGTTAGGGGAACGCCACGAACAGTTGGCACTCATTGATAAGAAGAGATTAAATGCTATTTGTCATAGACAATGTTACCAACGACGAATGGCTCATGCTTATAATAAGAAAGTCAGGTCGCGTCTATTTGAGGTGGGGGATAAAGTCTTGAAACAAATCGTACCAAATCGCCCCAAATTGACAAGGTCCATTTATTGTGAAAAAGCTACTATCAGGTGGAGGTCTAGTTCTGGCAGAAATGGATGGTCAAGACTTTCACCAAATCATCAATTCAAACACGGTGAAAAAGTTTTACATTTGATTAATAAGTTTTCTTTCAAAAATTATTGAAAAAGAGGACAGGTCAAAGGCAGGCCTTCTTTCTTTTCCCCTAAACATTTGCTTCCCCTAGTTTTTCCTTTTTTGAGTCTTCAAAATCTATAAATTTCGTTTCATAGCCCACTTGATGGTCGCACCCCATACTAGGGTAAATTTTATTTTTTGTTGATTGTTGGTTTTAAAAAAAAAAAGTAAGAATGATACAAAAAGAAAACCCCATGAGAAAGTGATAAATTGGGGCAAAATTAAAAAAAACAAAATTTAAAAAAAGGGAAGAGAAACAAAGAAGAAAAGAGAAGCCCAAAAGGGCAAGGAATAAAGTTAGAATAAGTTTTTTTGAAAATGCGATCTCAAGATAATTAACCCTCTCATAAATTTTGCTTTCCAACCTTAACCTTTCAAGCATCTTACCTGACCCTCTTACAAAAGTTGAGAATGTTACTGACCTCCATCTTTATTTTGTGATAATTCTGAAATGAAAACTTGCAAATCAATAGGGCATATGATGTTAATATATCCATCTCTAATCAATCAAGAGAGGATTGTCTTACTGATGTCAAATATTTTAATGCCAGTCTGATTTCATAAAAAGGGAGACAACTGATCAAGACCTGAATGTTGCTTGCTTTCTTTTTCCTCTACAAAGGTCAAAACCCTAAAGGGTGCCTGAAAAAAAAAGTAAGTATAAAAAAATTAAAAAAAAAGAAAGAAAGAGAAAAAAAGAAAAGAAAAAGAAAAGAAGAAGAAAAAAAAGAAGAAAAAAAATGAGAGGGAGAAACCTTGGTGAAAACCCGAAAGGGCGCAGAGGTCGAGTAACTACAGATAAAGGCTCACAAGTGAGGAAATAAGATATCTGTGCATGAAATGTGGAGTTCTTCGTGGAAGCTGGTGACCATGGTTACTTGGGGTTTTTCTTCTATATTGATCATCTTGTAGCAATCATGGAAGTTCAAGTGGAATGACATCCAAAGGATCAAAATAGCAAATGTTTCAGAGCTGTAGCCCAAAAATTCTTTTTTTTTTTTAACAAAGTGTAACAATTTATTCTTTGTTTTGTGATTAAAATCGAAAGTTTTACGCATTTCATTTGAAATAATATTTATGGTGTAGAATTTCCTTTACTATACTGCATGTAAAGTATTTTCTTACTGATTTATGATTGAAAATTGGTTGCTTGATTTGTTTGAACTTGGAATAAAAGCAACGGCAATCCTAAATTTATCGGAAGTCTGAAGTACACATAAAGGAAAGATGATATGGATATATGATTTGAACCATGAACCAGAATCTGTTGAAATCGAAAGTTTGCAGAAAGTGAAGCACAAGACAATATTAGCTTTTAGAGATGACAATTCTCATGTTTATACATGCTAGCAAAGTAAGGGACCACCACGTGGTGGCATTATATTGCACTGTAGCTGTTTGTTTTCTTTTACATGTGGGAGCGCGATACTATTGCTTGAGGCCTTCATCAAGGAAGAAAACTAGTATAATTCTTTTTAGTTATTGATGGTTTGGTCAGTGGTACAATTTAATTTAAAGATTGCATTCAAATTAATACTAGGGCAAATTTTTTGAGGAAAAATTTAATTCTTTTGAGATTGATTTTATGCTATGGAAATAGGGCAAAATGTTGTGAAAGACTGATTTATATTGGGTCAAATTTGAAAATTGGATTTCGAAATGATTTCACTTATTTCATACAGGGGCAAACCTTCTCCATTCAAAAGATTGATTTCAAATAGATTTTGATGCTTTCACACAGAGCCAAATCGTGGGAATGGATGATTTTCAAATTAGTGGGAAATTGATACTGGGGCAAATTTTTTAATTATTTATTTATTATTATTATTTTGTTCTTTTTCTTTTAATATAAAAAGGGAAAAAAAGGGGGAAGAAGAAAAAAAAAAAGAAAAGAAGACAAAAGAGAAAAATCGATTTTTTTGAATTAAATTGAATGCTTTTGTTTGAGTTTCTCTGAGTCTTAAATTTCCATATGAATTTATTTTGTCCAGCAGCCTAAGCACCACTTTTTGCATTTAGTTTATGAATTTATTTTGTCCAGCAGCTTCGGCAACGCTTTCTGCATTTACTTTATGAATTAATTTTGTCCAGCAACCTGGGCACCACTTTTTGTTTTTGCTTTATGAATTTATTTTGATTAGTAACCTGAACTTGCTTTCTGTTCATTTTAGTCTGGCAGCCCAGACTCTGCATTTAGTTCATGAATTTATTTTGTCTAACAGCCTGGACTCGCTTTCTGTTCATTTTAGTCTGGTAGCCTAGACTCTGCATTTTATTTTATCCTAGCAGCCCAGGATCATTTATTTTGTCCAGCAGCCTGGACTTGCTTTCTGGTCATTTTAGTATGGCAGCCAGACTCTGCATTTAGTTCATCAATTTATTTTATCCAGCAACTTGGACTCATTTTTTGTTCATTTTAGTCTGGCAGTCCAAACTCTGCATTTTATTTTATCCTGACAACCCAAGATCGTTGCATTTATTTTGTCCAGCAGTCTGGACTCGCTTTCTGTCCATTCTAGTGTAACACCCTAGAAATTCATGCCAAAACCATTTATCTTGTATTATGTTCATTGGAGAAAAAAAAAGTGAAGGGCCGAAATTAGTGGGAAAATTAATAAGAAATGATTTTCTATTTTACTACCATGTTGTACCTTTACTTTTAGGAATTGTACCTAGCATCTCTTGCAAGATATAATTATAGGATAAATCACAAAAACCTGTTCTAATTACCCTTTGCCAAGTGTGGTCTACTATGATTAAGAAAGTCAAAATTTACTTTGTTCTTGTCTTGCTTTGATTGGTCAAACTTTTTCCAATTCTTTTCCATTTCTTTTCTTCTTTACTTAGCTAATTTTCCTCTCTTTTCTTCTTCTCAAAATCCGGCCCTCTCTTCTCTCTTTTCTCTCCATTTTCTTTCATTTTCTTGGATCTTTTACTTCCATTTGATCACTTTTCATCCATAGAAATTAAGTTGATCTTCCTCCTAAGCACAAATCTTGCCTTATTCAAGGTATTTCCCAAGAACTTCTCTTCTTATTTTAAGTATAAATTCATAGTTTTGTAGCTTTTAAACCATGTCTTTAATGTTAAGTGTGATTTATTTTAGCCATGAAATATGAAGTTTTATTCCATGAATATGAAGTTTATGGACTTGTATGACTTGTAGATAGTGAATTAAACTTGAAATGGCATGATTTAGGTTTGATTTGGTTGAAGAACTTGGAGTAGTTTATGTGTTTTTGTGATGAATTTGGGTGAAATTGAAATGAGTTTGATGTGAAATTGGTAGAACTACTTGAGATTGGGTTGTTTGGATGTTTTTCTTGCAGGTTAAAAATTTTGAGTTAGACCGATTATAGGGGAAGTGCTGCCGAAATTTTGATAAAACCTAAGAAATAAAAGTGATTAGGCTATGATTTAAAGCTTTATAAGCTTGTAATTTAGTGATTAGAACGTGCAGAAATTTTTGTAGACGAACCATTAGTGAATTGAACCTTTCTGAGCAAAACCCTAGAAAGTTAGAAAACCCTAATTTTGAAAACCCTAAACCCTAGGGTAAAACCCTAAGCTCCTAAAGCCCTAGAAAATAAACCCTAGAGAGACATGGGGTATTTCTTGAATTTCCTTATGAAATTTCTTAGATTTTAATCAGGTTTTATACGATTATTTCCTCGTGAATTTTCAGGATCCGGAAGTGAGACCCAACCTTATCGCGAGATATTTTCTTAGGCTTCAGGTGAGTGTTCTTATGTGTGCATGATGCATGAAATGCCATGTAATACTTGACATTGTTATTTTGATGCCTGAGATGAGATGTTATACTTGACATGATTATCTAATAAAATGTGCTTACTTGAGGAAAGATGTGTACTTTATCGCATCTATTCCGCAATGTGTTACATGCTTTCACTATCCAACGTGTTATTTGTGCATGTGACTTCCGTGGTTGAGTATGGGAGAGATATAAGGTGATGGGCATTATTCGGTGCGTGTTAATTTTCATATCTGAGTAAAGTCCTGAAAAAGGGCTAACTCATGCTTGAACTTTTATGCATGACCTTGGACTTCCGTGGCTAACTTCACCGTTACTCCACGGTTAGTCAACTTGTTGAGTTTGGGGTGATATAAGGTGCTGTGGGTTATAGGTGCATGATATTCTTTCCTATATGAGTTTCATTCCTCGAAGAGGGTAACTCTGGATTGAATTTTTCAAGTATCTCGGACCTGAGCTTTTACCTCGGTCCCGATATCCTTGTTATCTTGATCATGATCGATACTCCTGCGGTTGAGCTTGCTCCCGTAGTGAGCCTGTATCCGCCATTGATTTTACTACACTTCACATTGCTTGTTCATCATTTATTAAATTTGTTAATTATTATCCTTAAAGGTTTATTTGTTATTGGTATACTGCATGACTTGAGCACTCACTGGGCTATTATAGCTCATCCCGTTCATTTGTTTTCTTTAACCAGGTTTTCCAAAATACTAAAGCTGGAAAAGCTGATTTTGGACCTAGTACATGTTTTGTTTAATGTATCTGGACAGCCTAAATGTGTAGGTTTTTGTTGTAAATATTATTTACATTTTGGGTTGTAAAACATCTTGTGATATGTATACTTTCAAGTGAATTTTATGAATGTATTTCTTTATGGATGCATTTTATTTTGGGTTAAGTGCGCTTGGACGTTTGAGCGGGTGCGTGATTCGAGTCCTGGCAAGAGCTAGGTAGGCAGTCCACTAAGCCCTTTGGTGCACCTTTGGGTAAGGTGGGGCTGTCACATCTAGTCTGGCAACCCAGACTTTACATGTTAGTTTATGAATTTATTTTGTCTAGTAGTGTAGACCTGCTTTCTATTCATTTTAGTCTAGCAGCCCAGACTTTGCATTTTATTTTATCCTAGCAGCCCAAGATCATTGTATTTATTTTGTCCAGCAGCCTGGACCCACTTTTTGTTCATTTTAGTCTGGCAGCCCAAGATCGTTGCATTTATTTTGTCTAGCAGCCTTGACCCGCTTTCTATTCATTTTAGTTTGGCAGCCTAGACTCTGCATTTTATTTTATCCTGGCAACTCAGGATCATTGCAATTATTTTGTCCAGCAACCTGGACCAGCTTTCTGTTCATTTTAGTCTAGCAGCCTAGACTTTGCATTTTATTTTTTCCTGGCAGCCAAAGATCATTGCATTTATTTTGTCTAGCAGCCTTGACCCAATTTCTGTTCATTTTAGTCTGGCTGCCCAGACTCTGCATTTTATTTTATCCTGGCAACCCAGAAACGTTGTATTTATTTTATCCAGCAGCTTGAACTCCCTTTCTGTTCATTTTAGTGTGGCAGCCCAGACTCTACATTTTATTTTATCTTGGCAGCCTGGGATCGTTGCATTTATTTTGTCCAGCAGCTTGGGCTCGCTTACTGTTCATTTTAGTTTGGCAGCCCAGACTTTGCATTTTTTTTATCTTGGCAGCCCAAGATCGTTGCATTTATTTTGTCTAGCAGCCTTGACCCACTTTCTGTTCATTTTAGTTTGGCAGCCCAGACTCTGCATTTTATTTTATCCTGGCAGCCCAGGATCATTGCATTTATTTTGTCCAGGAGCCTGGACCCGCTTTCTGTTCATTTTAGTCTGGCAGCCTAGACTTTGCATTTTATTTTATCCTAGCAGCCCAAGATCGTTGCATTTATTTTGTCTAGCAGCCTTTGTGACAGCCCCACCTTACCCAGAGGTGCACCAAAGGGCTTAGCGGACTGCCTGCCTAGCTCTCGCCAAGTCTCGATTCACGCACTCATGCAAACATCCGAGCGTACTTAACTTAAAATAAAATAAACTAAAATAAAATGGAATAAATAACATACACTCATTTTATTTAACATAAGGTAATATTCACATCAAAAGTTTACGTGTCATAATATACATGATTTTCACAAAAATAGCCTAGCACAGTTCGGCTATTACAATAACTGAAACATCTATAATAATCAAAAACCAGTTGATCCAGCTTTAATTTTTCAGGTAACTTGAGTAAAGGAAAACAAATAAAATGGAATGAGCTATAATAACCCAGTGAATGTCCAAGTCATGCAATCATATCAAGAACTCATTATTTTAGTAATTGAAATAATCGAGCAATTAATTAATAAATCAAGATATGAATAATTTAATTTAACATGTAGTCAAAGGAGGATACAAGGCTCAACTACGGGAGCAAGCTCAACCGCAGAAAAGCAAGTACTGATCATGTAGCCACGATATTTGGACCGAGATAATAGCTCAAGTCTTTATCAAAGAACATATCAGTTTTATCAAGCACAAACCCTAACCGCCAATCACCTTATAACCTCCGTACAAGCTACCACATCCAAGGGAGAAAATCTCAACCCTAGAGGGCCAACAAGCAATCAAGAAAGTTCAATCCGGAGTTGGCCTCTTTGAGGATTCACAACTCAAAAGGAAAAGAACATCACACCCTGAAACACCCAGCACCTTATGTCCTCCCACGTGCAGCCGGGTTGACTACCCGTGAAATAACGATGAAGTTAGTCACGGTAGTCTCACACACAATTAACACATTGGTCAACGAAAGCAAGTAACACATTGCGGAATAGATGTGATAAAGTACACATCTTTCCTCAAGTAGCACATGTACTCACATAGTGATTTCAATCTTAGCATAATATTTATCAAATAAAATATCACATTTCATGCATCATGTACACATAAGGACACTCACCTTGAAAGCCTAAGAAAATATCTCGTGAAATAGTCGTGATGTGTTTTCGGACCCTGCAATTTAAAAGAAATAATAACATAAAAACTCAATTAAAATCCTAGTAAATTTAATAAGAAAAAGTCAAGAAGATACCCCACTTACTTCTAGGGTTTTGGTTTTTAGGTTTTCTAGGGTTTAGGGTTTTTACTTATTCTAAGAAACTTAATCTATCACTAGATCATTTCTAAAAATTCCTGCACCTAAATTTCCCTCAATTGAACACATTCTAAGCTTAAATTTTCACTTATCCATTTTTCTTCTTTTAATTCTACCGAAATTTCGACAGCATTTCCCCTTAAATCGGACTAACCAAAATTTTTTTTCTTGCAAGAAAATTCAACAATCCAACACAATTCAACAAGTTCTACAACTTTTGTATTCAACTCAAGTTCAAATTCAATCAAAATTCCATCAATTTCCAAGAATTTTACTCCAAGTATCTTCAACTAAACCACATATAAAACATAAATTTTCAAGGTTTAAAGGCCATATACTAGTCTATCTAACCACAAGAACACTTTATATAGCAAGTAAATCTCAAATTCTAACTAATTTCTCCAAGTAGTATCAACAAGAAACTTGGTCTTAAACTTGCATAAAAACTAATTAAAACATGAAATCAATAAGAAAAGTTCATAGTAAATACCTTAGATATGCTTAGAACTTTGCTTAGAAAGGAAAGAAACTCACTTCCTATGGTGGGTTTACCCAAAATTAAGAGAGAAATGTCCAAGAAGTTGAGAGCAAAAATGAGAGAAGAAGAAGAAAGAAGATGCCCGGCCAAGAGGGAGAAGAAAGGGAAAGAAATAGTCTAGGAAAATTGGAACAGAAATGAAGAAAAGGTGGGAAAATGGTTAGCCAATTAAAACCTCACAAGAGTAAAGCAAAAAGGTGAGCTTTTAATGCAAGAGTAGTAACTTGATTGGTGGAGATTATTAACTCTTATCACTTAATATAAGCAATAATAAGACATAAATTATTAAAGCAAAAAGAGAGTAAAATAGGGAGAGAGAGAACCGGCCACAAGAAGAAAGAAAAGAAAAGAAATTTCGACCAAAAAAAAAGAAAAGAAAAGAAAAGAGAGAAAAAATTTCAGCCCAGGGAAAAGAAAACAAAGCAAGAAAATAAGTGAAATTTTTGAGTAAAATTGAGCTAAAGTTCAAGTAGTCAAAAGACTAGAAAATAGTAAAATGAGCTAATCAAAATTTAAACACCAATATAAATTAAATGGTCAAGTAAAATTATTCTAACTTTAGTACTTAAGTGTTCTTGCTTCAAAATGAAAATCTTAGCTAATTAACCTAATTAACTCAAGAAATCTCCCAACTAATAAATCAAAAATTAACACTTAACCCTAAATAAGAAAAAAAATGTCTCTTATATGTGCATTTTCTAGGGTGCTACAGCCTTGACCCGCTTTCTGTTCATTTTAGTCTGGCAGCCCAAATTCTGCATTTTATTTTTCCTAGAAGCCCAAGAACGTTGTATTTATTTTATCCAGTAGCTTAAACTCACTTTTTGTTCATTTTAGTTTGGCAGCCTAGACTCTGCATTTTATTTTATCTTGGCAGCCCAGGATCGTTGCATTTATTTTGTCTAGCAGCCTGGACTCGCAACTGTTCATTTTAGTCTGGCAGCCCAAACTCTGCATTTTATTTTATCTTGACAGCCCAGGATCATTGTATTTATTTTGTCCAGCAGCCTGGACCCACTTTTTGTTCATTTTAGTCTGGCAGCCCAGACTTTGCATTTTATTTTATCCTGGAAGCTTAGGATAGTTGTATTTATTTTATCCAGCATCCTAAACTCGCTTTCTGCATTTACTTTATGAATTCATTTTGTCTAGTAGTTTAGGCACCACTTTCTGCATTTAGTTTATAAGTTTATTATCCAAAAGCCTGGATCGCTTTAAGTTATTTTAGTTTAACGATTCAAATATTGCATTTCTTTCTTTGTTTTGCTCACAAGTTTTGAAAATTTTGAATTCTTGTGTTACCATTTACGGTTGTATTTCGCATCCACAGTTCACTTGCCCTGAACTACGTTTGACATGATTCCCTTCACTGGGAAACGTAGGTAGCTCCTACGAAGCTCGGTCACATGTTTTTCTATGATTCATTAGTTCATTGGTTTACGTCTTAGCATATTTTCATACTGTGCATGTTTAGATGTTTTAGTTTACATTCTTATCTGTTTGTCCATTTAAATGAGTCAAAATTTGGTGTTATCTACGTCTTTGTCTGAAATCTTTACAAGATTCCGACAAAGAGGGGCAAACTGTAGACACCAAATTCTGACACGCCATTTATTTTTCAAACATTGGAGGCATGTTTATACTTTTGGAGTCAAATTTTAATTTTTTAATAAAAAAAGGGGAACAAAATCAGTCTTTTTGGGGGGCAAAATAATAAATTCCAACTGTAAATATTTTTTCATTAGTTTTGAGGTTTTAAATTCATATTTTTACTTTCATATGTATTTTTTTAAATTTAATTTAATCTAATTTTCTGTAATTTTTCTAGATTTAATGGGTATTCCTTTTATATTTTACCAGTACGAGAGCAAAATGGTAATTCGCATCGCGAACACCATGTTAGCTCATTTTGGGTCCCAAATTTATTTTTCTAATTCTTTAAGCATGTTTCTAAATTTTTTTATTTTTTTGGAGACGATTGCTATTTTTTCTGTAAATACTGCATTCAGGTGTAAAATCATCATTTTATAGTTTAAATTCATTTTTTGCCAATTTTTGAGTCATAAATGCATTTCCTAGGGTTTTAAGCATATTTTAAATTTTTGATAATTTTTCAAGGTCAATAGCTATTTTTCTGTGCATTTTCGTTGTACAGGGGCAAAATTATCATTTTACAGTTAAATTCATTTTTCATCAATTTTTGAGTCATAAATGCATTTCCTAGGGTTTTAAGCTTATTTTTAATTTTTGATAATTTTTCAAGGCCAATAGCTATTTTCTGTGTATTTTCGTTGTCTAGGGACAAAATCGTCATTTCACACCTTGAACACATTTTTGATCAGTTTTAAGCCCTAACTTTTATTTTGAAATTTGCTTTGAATTTTTTGGAAAATTTTGGAGATTACTATCATTTCTTTGTATTAATTTTTAATTTTTTGGGTCAAAAATATTTTTCTTAAATAAAATTAGAATTTTTATTACCGGTGACCTTTTTGTTATTTTTTAGTATTCTTGGTGACCAAGACAACTAGCCCTATAAATACCCCCTTAAATTAGAGCAAAATAGGGAAAAAAATCAAAACCCTAAAAACACTTTTACTTTTATGCTCTAAAGATCAAAACACACAATTCACACAAAAAAACAAACACACAAGCCGCCGTTCACATTTTTGCTTCCACTGTTCATTTTCATCAACCATCAATTATACTGTTCATCGGTCTTGGCTACTGTTCATCAAGATCATCATTAGGCCTAACCTTCTTCATCAGGTATTTTCTTGTTTCAATTCTTGTCCTATTTGATTCATTTCAATCTGATTTTTATGTGGATATTTCTGTTTTTCTGTTTTACTTTTGAGGTTTTTGTTTTCTATTTTTGGATTTCTTTTTCTTCTTCTTCTTCAACGATAGAGAGCCTCCCCAATCTTTCTTCAACCTCCCTTCCCTCGTTCAACCACCAGTAAACAACCTAGACCAGCAAGCCATTCAAAGCCACCCTGTCTTCAACTTCACTACCAAAACCTCCACCATCCTCCTCTCTTCATCCTCCACTGCCTTCTTCCCTGCCCATTGTCAAGTCTAGCCAAATAGACCTCTGTCTTCAATTCCCCTCAGTCACCTAATTGACAACCGCCCACCATTAGATCTTCACTAACTCAAGCCTATCATTGCCAATTCTTCCAGTCACAAGCCACCAAAACAACCATTCAAATGGTTCCCCCATTTGCCAAACTAGTTTCAGTTTCCACACCAGCAACGCCAACCTTCCCTCATACCAAACATCACCATGAAACCACCACTAACCAGCAGTTAACCACAAAAAAGCCCACTGCCCAACCGCAGAAAATAGCTTCCTAGCCACCCACGGCCATCACAAAGCTACTTAGAGATTCAACCCTCAAACGTGCAGCTACTAGTCATAAACTCACTAGTCCACCGTGACATCTCCTCCACCTCTGCCCATCACCTGTGAAGAAAACAACCAAACAAACACAAACAAAAATTCAATTACCAAAGAACCACCTCCATCAGTCTAAACTAGCCCCAATTCACACAGCCTGTCAATACCCACTAACAACCAGAAATTCAATCCAATCTACAATCAACAACTTGCAAAAAAAAAAAAAATACAAAACCAAAAACACCCCATAACCTGCAAAATAAATCAACCCTCTACCACCACTGAATCACCCAGAAACCACCCCAACATCAAATCCAATTCAATCGCACACCACAACCACCCCTGTCGTAGCTCCACCTGCAAATCATCACTGAATTCAACACACATAAGTCCCACAACCTGCAGAAAGACCACCTCCAAATCCCATCACCAAGACCCTAATCGCCCAGCCCAATACTGCCAGATTACTCCCTTTCCTCTAGTTCAGTCATCATCATCCTTAATTTCATATCACCACTAGCAACTTTCCACCAGCCCCTTGCTTTGTCGATACCACCATCCCACTTTCCCCTTTTGTAGAGGAGGAATTGAGAGGAAGTTAATTTGAGCCTTAGAGAGCCCGATTGAAAAAAGGCTAGAGGAAAGATTGTGACAGCCCCACCTTACCCAGAGGCGCACCAAAGGGCTTAGCGGACTGCCTGCCTAGCTCTCGCCAGGTCTCGATTCACACACTCAAGCAAACGTCCGAGCGTAATTAACTTAAAATAAAATAAACTAAAATAAAATGGAATAAATAAAATACACTCATTTTATTTATCATAAAGTACAATTCACATCAAAAGTTTACGTGTCATAATATACATGATTTTTCACAAAGATAGCCTAATACAGTTCGGCTATTACAATAACTAAAACATCTAGCATACTCAAAATCAGTCATTCCAGCTTTAATTTTTTTTCAGGAAACCTGAGTAAGGAAAACAAATAAAACAGGAATGAGCTATAATAGCCCAGTGAATGTCCAAGTCATGCAATCAAATCAAGAACTCATTATTTTAGTAAATAAAATAATCGAGCAATTAATTAATAAATCAAGATATGAACAATTTAATTTAACATGTAGTCAAAGGAGGATACAGGGCTCAACTACGGAAGCAAGCTTAACCGTAGAAAGAGCAAGTACTGATCATGTAGTCACGATATTTGGACCGAGATAATAGCTCAAGTCTTTATCAAAGAACATATCAGTTTTATCAAGCACAAACCCTAACCGCCAATCATCTTATAACCTCCGTACAAGCTACCACATCCAGGGAGATATTCTCAGCCCTGGAGGGCCAACAAGCAAACAGGTTCAATCCGGAGTTGGCCTCTTTGAGGATTCACAACTCGAAAGGGAAAGAACATCAAGCCCCAAAACACCCAACACCTTATGTCCTTCCACGTGCAGCCGGGTTGACCATCCGTGAAATAACGGTGAAGTTAGTCACGGTAGTCTCACGCACACACAAATAACACATTGGTCAATGAAAGCAAGTAACACATTGCGGAATAGATGTGATAAAGTATACATCTTTCCTCAAGTAGCACAGGTATTCACGTAGTAATTGCAAATTTTCGCATAATATTTATCAAATAAAATATCACATTTCATGCATCATGCACACATAAAGACACTCACCTTGAAAGCCTAAGAAAATATCTCGTGAAATGGTCGTGATGTGTTTTCGGACCTTGAAATTTAAAAGAAATAATAACATAAAAACTCAATTAAAATCCTAGTAAATTTAGTAAGGAAAAGTCAAGAAAATACCCCACTTACTTCTAGGGTTTTGGTTTTAGGGTTTCTAGGGTTTAGGGTTTACTTATTCTAAGAAAGTCTAATCTATCACTAGATCATTTCTAAAAATTTCTACACTTCAATTTCCTTCAATTGAACACATTCTAAGCTTAAAATTTCACTCATCCATTTTTCTTCTTTTAATTCTACCGAAATTTCGGCAGCATTTCCCCTTAAATCGAACTAACCAAAATTTTTAACCTGCAAGAAAAACAGCCATCCAAGCCAATTTCAACAAGTTCTACAACTTCTATGTTCAATTCAAGCTCAATTCCATTCTTCTTTGTTAACTCATGTTTTCAAGTTTACCAACTAGGGGTATTCAATAGAACATAACTTTCAATTGATATGTCGTATGAGAAAAGTGATTATATGGGTAGAAACTATACTTTAAGGGATAAAACTTTTATGAAGAACACTATGTCAAATTCTAACAAAAACCATCCCAAAATCGGTCCACAACCTAGTGCTTCATCAACCTAATCTGCACAGGGTTGGTTTTCAGCCGAGTTCATGCCTTTGCTGGGGTCATTCTACTAAGAACCAGAGAATTGTGGTTACATGGTTTGAAAGTACGTTTATAGGACTACAACTTTCGTGAAGATCCTCAATCCAAATTCCAACTAGAACAAGTTCAAAATCAGCCCCCAATTTGGCTCATCATCAAAACTGTTTACGCAGAACCGAATTTTCAGCCAAGTTTGCAGACTTTCTGCGATTAATACACAATGAACCACAGTGCAAGCTTTACCCCGTTTGAAGGCCCTATGAATCTAGTTTCTAAAAAAACAAGAATCATTCGAATCCAAGTTATCTATACCAAGTTATGAAAGTTTTACTAAAACTGGTCCAGCATGACTGTTCAAGTATTCTTAAGTTCAAGCTTAAATCTTCAAGTAGTTCTACCAATTTCACATCAAACTCACTTCAATTTCACCCAAATTCATCACAAAAATACCTAAACTACTCCAAGTTTCTTCAACTAAATCATCCCTAATTCATGACATTCCAAGTTTAAATCACTAGCTACAAGTCATACAAGTTCATAAATCTCATATTCATGGAAGAAAACTTCATATCTCATGGCTAAAATAAATCATACTTAACATTAAAGACATGGTTTAAAAGCTACAAAACTATGAATTTATACTTGAAATAAGAAGAGAAATTCTTGGGAAATACCTTTAGTAAGACAAGATTGTTGCTTAGGATGGAAATCAACTTAATTTCTATGGATGAAAAGTGATTAAATGGAAGTAAGAGCTCCAAGAAAATGAAGAAAATGGAGAGAAAAGAGGGAGAAGAAGGGCCGGCCAAAGTGGAGAGAAAAAGAGAGAAAAATGCCTAAGTAAAAAAGAAAAGAAATGGAAAAGAATTGGGAAAAAGTTTGACCAATCAAAGCAAGACAAAACTAAAAGTAAAACTTGACTTTCTTGCAAATTAATCTCCACTTGGCCAAGTGTAATTAGGAGAGATTTTTGTCACTTATCTTATATTTAATCTTGCAAGACTTCTTGGTACAACTCTTAAAGGAAATGGTACAACATGCTAGTAAAATAGAAAATCATTCCTTATTATTTTTTTTTCCACAACTTTCAGCCCTTCAAAAAAAAAATTTTTTTTACTAATGAACATAATACAAAATAAATGGTTTTGGCATGAATTTCTTGGGTGTTACAAAGAGGGGTGAAGAAAGGAGAGAAATTTGAGAAGAAGACCAGAGAGAAAAGTGAGGAAATGAGAGAGAACAGAGAAGCTGCGAGTGAGGAAAATGAAAGAGAGAATTGAAAGAGAAAATAAGGAAGAGAGAACATAAGAGAACAAAGAGATTACAGAGAGAACAGAGGGAGAAGGTGACCAGCAAAAGTGAGAAAAATTCGAGAAAAGAAGAATCAGCTAAAAACAGAAATGAGAGAGAGAGAAGTGAGAGCATCTGGAGAGGAAAATGGGAAAAGGGAAAATAGAAAGAATAGAGAGAGGGAGGGTAAAAGAAGAAGATGGGGTAGCAAAAACTTAGAGAAAGGGGTGGGTTTTTCTTTTTATTATTTTTTTCGAATTTATGTTTTAATTTTTATCTTGAGTTAATCTGCTGGTTTAATTTATTTTTAGTTTAGTTAGTTAGTTATTTAATTGAGTTATTCTAATTAATTTAGTAGTTTTGTCTAATCTAGCATTTCATTTTCTGGTATTTTATTTTATAAAAATAGAAACTTTGCATTTGAACCCTTTAGGTCTTATCTTTTGTCAATTGTGTCCTAATTGACATACAATTTTGCCAATAATTTCTGTAACTTATAATTTAGCTCCCTCAATTTGCTGAAATTTTAGTTTTTACTACATATTTTGCTGAAATTTATAACTTGGTCCAATTGTTGGAATTCACCATTTCGCCCCCCAATTTACTTTGATTTTGCATTTTGACCCCTTAGATTTTTTGTGAATTTCTAATTATTCCCCTTGAGCTTTATTGATAGGTGCATGGGCACAAGGCATGGCAATGGAGCATGGAAGATGGCCTATCTAGCATCCACTCAAATGGGAAGATATGAAAAAAAGGATCATAGTTTTTTGTGTTATTTATTTTTACAAGTTGTAATCTTTATGTTAGTTATCTAATTGTGATAGGTTACAACTAGTGATAGGTTTTTAGTAAGTTTTCTAGAATATTCTTTATGAGCCTATAAAAGGGCATTCCTTGTATTATTTTAATGATGTTATGATGAATCAATAAAAATTGTGAGTTTTCTCTCTACGAGAGCTTTATTAGTTCTTGGAATAGAACTAATTTATGGTCTTATTGGAGTGATTCCATGGCGACCAAAACCTACGCCTAGAGTTTCTTCCACTTGATTTGATTCATTCTTTTGGGTTTGTCAATTAGGGGTCTATTCTACGAGTTGGTTAGGGGTCTATTCCACAGGTTGGTTAGGTGTCTATTCCACGGGTTGGTTAGGGGTCTAACTTGCAGTACAAAAGGAGGATTCCAACGATCATGGTTGAATATTCGAAGCAACCCATTCGAGTTGTTCTTGGGGTCTTCGACAAGTTACGAAGGGGTCAAGAAGATCGAGTGGTTACCACAACTCAAGTTGTTCTTGAGGTCTTCGACAAGTTACGAAGGGGTCAAGAAAATTGGGTTATTTTGTATGGATTTCTTTTCAAGACGGTCCTTTGGGAATGATGTTCCTGTGATGTACAATTGATACGATCGGGGTGTCGCCCTCTCGTATATTACAGGAACATCATTCCCAAAGGACCGTCTTGAAAAGAAATCCATACAAAATAACTCAATCTTCTTGACCCCTTCGTAACTTGTCGAAAACCCCAAGAACAACTTGAGTTGTGGTAACCACT
>CM045554.1:17694901-17761905 GCA_024721245.1 Mitragyna speciosa | reverse complement strand
CCCACTCAAGATTTTTTTTTTTTTTCAATTCTAACAACCCTCTCTCTTTCTTTTTTTTTTTAACAACACAAACAACTCACAAAATACAAAATCCAACTCCCAAAAACAAATAAAAAATAAACTGAAAAAAAAAAAAACTTAAAATTCGGATGAACAGTAACGCCGGCATGAACAGTCTCGTCGATGAACAGTAAACCCTAGGGAGTGAACAGTGCGCGCCGCTACAGTGCGATGAACAATACGAATTTTTTTTTTTTTTTTCACTTCTAACAACCTCTCTCTCTCTCTTTTTTTTTTTAACAACACAACCAACTCACAAAATACAAAATTCAACTTCAAAAAAAAACAAAAAATTAAACTGAAAAAAAGAAAAAAAATCCAGATGAACAGTACCGGCGATGAACAGTACTCGTCAGTGAACAGTACCCCTAGCGTGAACACTGACGCCACCGCTACAGTGCCGATGAACAGTACGATTTTTTTTTTTTTTAATTTAAATCAAACCACAAAAGAACACAACTTTGATTCAAGAAAAATCAGATTTGGAATCAAGAACAACAAAACAAAAATTAAAAACATATATCCAAGTGGATTGACAACAAAAACAAAAGATATACTCAAACGGATTGACACAAAACCTGATTTCTTTCAAGATCCCAAAAGCTCTGATACCAATTGATACGATCGGGGTGTCGCCCTCTCGTATATCACAGGAACATCATTCCCAAAGGACCGTCTTGAAAAGAAATCCATACAAAATAACCCAATCTTCTTGACCCCTTCGTAACTTGTCGAAGACCCCAAGAACAACTTGAGTTGTGGTAACCACTCGATCTTGTTGACCCCTTCGTAACTTGTCGAAGACCCCAAGAACAACTCGAATGGGTTGTTTCGAATATTCAACCAAGATCGTTGAAATCCTCCTTTTGTGCTGCAAGTTAGACTCCTAACCAACCCGTGGAATAGACACCTAACCAACCTATGGAATAGACCCCTAACCAACTCGTGGAATAGACTCCTAATTGACAAACCCAAAAGAATGAATCAAATCAAGTGGAAGAAACTCTAGGCGTAGGTTTTGGTCGCCATGAAATCACTCCAATAAGACCATAAATTAGTTCTATTCCAAGAACTAAGAAAATTCTCGTAGAGAGAAAACTCACAATTTTTATTGATTCATCATAACATCTTTAAAATAATACAAGGAATGCCCTTTTATAGGCTCATAAAGAATATTCTAGAAAACTTACTGAAAACCTATCACTAGTTGTAACCTATCACAATTAGATAACTAACATAAAGATTACAACTTGTAAAAATAAATAACACCAAAAACTATGATCCTTCTTTCACATCTTCCCATTTGAGTGGATGCTAGATAGGCCATCTTCCATGCTCCATTGCCATGCCTTGTGCCGTTGAACTCCTTAATATATCAGAGACGAATGATCAATTCCATGGAGAATTGAATGATGCGTGTGGGGCTACCAGGCACGTATCAGTACTGCTCCATATTGAAGAGGAAATTCTCAATTTCTCATGCATCTCTTGCCCTGCCAAATGCCTTTAGCTTAGGGACTTTTGGCCTGTTAAATGCCCTCACCATCTCTGGACCATTGGCCACAGTATTGATGTTGGCCACTGCCAACTAGAGAATATGCACGGAGCTCAGTCAACATCGCGCGCAATTTGGCAATCATGTTCGTGTTACCCATGACTCCTCCCTCAAGTCCTTAGCAAACTTTAAATGGTACCTTGTTCCTCAAGATCTACACTCAAGTGGGTAAAGTCTGTTCAGCCTGACTGACTCTCTGGTCAAAGAAAATGGCCCCATCGTCCTCGCCCAAGCATATTGTGGTGAGACAATTGACTACCTCCTCTAAGGCATCAAGTCGTTCTCAATTTGTAGCCATCTTCGAATATAGCTAGCCCTATATTACAACTGAAGCTTTGATATCAACTGCCACAAGTCAATAGTTTTTCCACAACGTAGCGAACTGTGTGGCAAGTAATGTCCCGCACGCTACTTCCACATACTCGACCAACTGTGTGTCTCACTCCTAATTATAGCAATTAACAAGATATTTATAAAAGCTTTAGAGACACAGTGGTGAAGTAAGAAAATGAGATTTCATTCAACAATCGCAAAGATTACATGTATGCTTTAAAATCGTACACCAAGTACCCAATTTTTTTGTCGCCACCTATATATGCTTCAAAAACAAAAGTAAAAGTGTTAGGAGTAGAAACTATTTTTCTTTACAAAAGAGAAAAACTAAAAACTACTCTATTTACATGTATAGGATGAACTAACACATAACAATTACATCTTTGGACTCCTAGTGCTAAGTTCTTCATCTTGGAGAATTTTGGCGCCGGTCGATGATTGGTGGGCCCAATGAGTACAGGGCGCTGGATGGTGCCCAGTGTGTGACGTCATCCTCCTGGTGGTCATGATCAGCTTTGTTGTATGCTGGATGTCATCTTGGTGTCCTTGGCGTCCTTGGCTAGTGAACGATCAACAGTTGTCCTTGCAACACGAACGTGCGACTGGGGCACGAACACAGCTGGGCATACAACACGGCACCGACATGACAGGTCGTGCAGGCTGTGGCATGAGTGTGACAAGTAACGAATGCATGGCACTGAGTGTGGACACGAGCGTGCGCACGAGCAGGGAAGGATGCGACGTGATGACTTGGGCAACGAACTCAGTGGGCTTTAGCAAGTCACGAGGTATTGGGTTAAGGCAACCCGTCACAAAGCAGGATGATCATGATGGTATTCATGTGGAGTAGCCACATGAGCCAAATATGACTGTGACTCAAGTTGAAGGCATTGTACCTGTGGTTGCTAAGTCCGTTCAGGATGACTTAGAGAACACCATTTCAACTGAGCACACCGTACAAACCACTCAGGATGTGACTTCTCATGACCAAACCATTACTTTGTACAAGCATAGATGTCTCTAGGATAGTATCTTAGAAGGTTATAAAATAGTACTCTATTGTAAAGGTGTTCATTAGCTCAATGTATAATCTTATTAGTTTAATGCTATTTAAATTTTATCTTATTAGTTTAATGCTATTTAAATTTTATCTATGTGATTTACGTTGGTATTTAAGCTTTAATTACTATTGTTGTTGCATTATTATTGTTGATCCATTAAAGTATGTGTGATGTATTTTCTAAGGGAAAGTCTCTTAGTTTTGATGATACCAAAAGGGGGAGTAATATGATGCATGATGCTTCTGTTATGATGTTCTACAAATGATACTTGCTAAGTTTTTATCATTATGAATCATTGGTTTATCATTATCAAAAAGGAGAGAATGCGATCCTAGTTTGGATGATGACAAACCAATTAGTTATTAATAATGTTTCCTATGTGTTTAGCAATGTTTTGCAATCTTAAACAGTGACTAAGGATATTAAATAAGTCACTAAAGTTGAGTAAAAGAAGTCAAAAATTGCACAAGTGTCAATGAACATCGGCCACTCTTTTGGATGCCTATTTGGCCATCCGAACACATCTCAGAAACATTTGGATTTTTGTTTGGATGCTCATTTAGCCAGCCGAAGTTCATATGAAAAAGACATAGACAATTAGACATCCCTTTAGACATACATGATAAGTGATAAAAAGTGTATGCTTCATTATATATTTTAAATATGTTTTTGGTGTGTTTTTAGTATATTTACTATGAATTTTGGCTTAAAATATTCTCAAATTATGTTTTTCTCGCCAAATTAGGGTTTTCATCTGGAATTATAGTTTTTGAAGTAGCATTGATATTTTGAGCAATTTAATGTGCTATTTTTATATAATCTTGCAAGAGTTCAATATTCAATCATAATTTGGATTGGTTTGATTACAATTTATCACAATTTTAGCACATTCAAGTTGGTTAAAATTGAAGAAGTCTAGTGCACAATGCTTTCCTAAAATTCTGAAGAAAATTCTACATAAAAGTTACAACGAATTATGTGGATCACACTTGGAATTATCAGCACACAATTGGAATTACAAATTAGCAGCAAAATAAAAGTCAAATGGGCCATAGGTGTGATCTGCGGACTAGTAACCCGCAGATTGACACTAACTCGGGGCTGCAACTAGATCAACTTGCTACTTGTTCACATGGTTTTTGCAAATATTTTTTAAGAGAACTTGTAGACTGGATGTCCAAGAAATTCTTACAAATCCCTGGAAAAACTTTTGAGGCCAATTTGATTCCAATTTCATAATTGCAAGCTTCAAGTGGTGATCAAGTTTGACAATGATCTTGAAGACATTTGTCCATAAATAGGAAGCATTTGTAAATCATTTAGGTATGCTAGGTTAGAAAGTTTGTAGAGAATTGCTAGAATTCTCTTGAAATCATAATAGAGATATTGTGTTTTTGGAGAAATCCTTGTAGAAACAACTTTGTAGCAACTCATTTGAAGAAAGAAATATAAGTTATTGAAACCATTTTTCACTTGAATAAGCTTTCTCCAACTTTGTCTTTTTCATTTACTTGATTGTTGTGGCTATTTGTATTCAAATAATATGCTTTGATTTCATTGCAATCATGTTGCGCTAAACCAATCTTCTAGGGTAAGATGAAACTAATGAATCAATTCTAAGACATGTGGTTGATTAATCTTGCCAATACTTGCCTTAGTTTTTCATTTATTCAAGCTTTAAACTTTGTATTTGAAAGGCCATCAATTGCAAAGTATCATAGTTGTTAAGTTTCAATGAAATTTGTCCTTAACAATGGAAAATAAATACTTGAACTTAAGTAATAACACATGAAAATAGTGCTATTTTTTAGAGGATTCAATGAGCAATTCATGCACATAACTTAACTTTATCCCAGTAGTAGGTTGAATTAATTCATTTTGAAAACAAATCTTGATTACATATGGAATTGCATCCTAAACAAGGCAAAATCATATTGGCAAGTTGTTAATCTCTACACCTTAATATTGATCATTAGTGGATTCATTACCCTAGAAATCATTCTACAATTGCTTTTCCATAAGAATCTTGCATCTCTTCAAGCTTATTTTCTATTTGTTAATTCATAATCTTCACATATTTACTCATTTAAATAGTTGTTTAGATAATAAAGTAAATGATAAAACTCTAATAGTTGCATTAATTGGTTCATTGAGGGATTTGACCTAAATTTTCTGTACTATAATAACATATATACTTGCAATTAAAAGGGAGATTAGGTTTACTACATGCTTGTGTGTGAGGTTCTAAAGTGCTATTATTTATCAACCTAATCGCACCACGTCAATACATTCAGCCATCCAAAAAAGCTAACAAAATGGGCAAAAACGTTTGGTCATGAGTTTGGACAGATCACCGGCTGTTCGAACTAAAATAAAAAAAACATCACAAATGATCGGCCATCTGCTTGGACACATCATCGGCCATCCAAATGGATTACGAAATAAGTCAGAAATGATCGGTCAGGCATTCAGACGAGAGACTGTCTCTTCAGCCACCCCAAGAAACCAAATTTGCTTCCAAATAGACTAATCGGACATGGTTCAGCCAACAGCCCAAGAGTTATACTGGCTGAACACTCTAACGACTAGTTTTTCTTTTCAACATTTAATGCTAGACTGTTGGAGGGTTGTTAGAGCACTTTTTTGGTGAACTATATAAGTCGTGAGGTCTGAATTTAATAGCAACTATTGCATTGAACATTTGTGAGTATATAGTGTAGTGAATTTGAGCAAGAAAAAGCTATCCCCTTTTATTTGAAAATTGCCAGAAAAGCAAGTTCTTCATTATATTGAGTGAACAATTCAATTATAGCTTGGAAAGGTTAGCTAGAATGAGCTGTAAAATCAATTGACTCAACTAATGAATATCTAGGGTGAGTAAGGGGTGAGGCTCTCTTTGTATAGGGTGGTATTATGTCACCAACAAGTGAAAGTACTCAAGTGCAGTTCAACTTTAACTTCTCGAGGAAATTGGAAGGGTTTGGTTTGGCATCTCTTAACTTGTTTTTATTTATTGATTGTTAATATCTATTGCTTCATTTTTCTCTTTAGTTGTTGCATTGACTATTTGTGTGCTCACTTACAAAAATTTGGTAAGTTTAAATTTGATGATATTGTGTTAATCAAACTAAGTTTAAAAGAACCTTATTCTCTCCTCCCCTCTCCTTCTTATGTCGTCCAGGTCTACAGCATGGGGGAGAGGACAAATGTGTAAGACACAAAACTAAGAATGGCATGTTCTCTATAAAAAGTGCCTACATTGTTTGTACTACGCCATTTGCATGTCCAGTTGAAGTTGTTACTTTTGGCATGGGTTTGTTGGAGAATTTTCAAGCAGCAAATGCTGAGGGTAAGAAAACTCAATCGACTAGTTCAGATTGCTACCAGACTTCTGAAAAAAACGTGTAAAAAGTCAATTCTTATGGGGCTCCGTTCAAGGGGCTTCCGAATTAATGGAATTGAGCTTGTTTATCAAAAAAATAAAAAGTAAAAAATGTATTCCCCTTCCGACCCCCTTTCAATCACTTTACAGGTATTTATAGGTTTGTTGTTACTTTTGGCATGGGTTTGTTGGAGAAATAACTCAATCGACTAGTTCGGATTGCCAGCAAACTTCAAGAAAAATGTGTAAAAAGTCAATTCTTGTGGAGTTCCTTTCAAGGGGCTTCCGAATTAATGGAATTGAGCTTGTTTATCAAAAAAATAAAAAATAAAAAATGTATTCCCCTTCCGACCCCCTTTTACTCACTTTACAAGCATTTATAGGTGGAAAAATCAGTTTATCATTTTTTTTTTGGTATTACTTTTATCATTTGTTCATATTTGCGAAGTAAAAATCAAAAAATAAAAATTTATGTTTCCATAAGTCTCAATAGCTGTGAATGTCACTCTTCATTTTTTTTTCCAATTATTATTTATGAATAAAAAAGAATAACAATAAACACATGACGAAATCACTGAAGCCTTGGTGAAGACCTGCACATATAGGATGAGGATGATTACAATCCCAATTTTTTAAACATATATTTAAAAGGTACTAGATCTTTATTTCAATAATAATTTGTATTTAAAAATCTACCTATATCACAACAATTAGCAATGTTAAAAAGGACAAAACAAGACCACGATTAAAACCCCTATTTTGACGTACACAGTATTATTGAACCTAAACAAGAAATACTAAAATTACCCACATTTACGTAACTTCTTAGGCAACTAAAAAATAAATTGTTACACTATTCAACAAAATCACTTAGTCTATTCCAGATTTTCAAAATAAATAGTTGCCATATTTCAGATTTTAAAAATAAATAGTTGCCACCAATTAGCAAAATCAGTTTTTCTAAAGTTTAATTTCCCATGAAGATACAAATATTTGCCAACACATCATCAAACAAAAATCACCTCTAAAACATCTAAAAGAACTGTAATTTGGCATGGTATCGATCTAAATGTCAAAGAGCGGGTATCCAAACTATCATCAGCCCAGAAATCAACCAAACACAGCATCCCCCAAAAAAAAAAAAAAAAACCAAACACAAAAAATACAAAACACAGAAAAAAGAGAAAAAAAAAATCAACAAAGAACTGAGCAGCCCTCTTAAAGAAAACACAATAATAATAATAATAATAATAATAATAATAATTACCAGTAAAAGATCTGAACTTTCCAACATGCTTTCTACGTATACTCACCTCGAGCTAATTGAAGGTTATCAATATAGCAATATAAAATCATCAAACTACATAAAAATGGATGCACCTTATCCTTATGAATGTGACATTAATGGTTTGAACTACCTCATCCATCAAAATTAGAAGCGATAATGTCTCCAATAACAAAACAGCATCATAATCAATTCAGACAGAACAAATTTCAGCGAATGATAACCAAAGTCTCATTCATCCTCCTGGCTGCGCAATCTAGCAAGCTTATTAGTAACAACAACATCTAGCTGAGCAGCTCGCTCCACAATTTCTTTCCTCTTCTTTGTGGACACATTGTGTGCAATCTCAGCACAATAAGTTCTGTAAACATAGCATGATGAACTTTATAAACCGCATATCAAGAAGTCCAAACATGAAATACAGAAAGGGAAATATTTGATTTAGAACAAAAAACAAAAGGAATATTTTCCTAGAGTGATTGCCTCACCTGTTGTGCATCATCAATAATTCAAGCTCACTGACATTGTTCACAACAAATTTCTTGAAACCATTGGGAAGAAAGTGGCGAGTCTTCTTATCAGATCCATAACCAATACTGGGCATCAAGGTGCATCCCTTGAACTTTCTTCTGACCCGAGAATCTATACCCTTTGGCCTACGCCAGTTAGTCTGTAAACAGAACAAAAGTTCATACCAGATAAATAATACTTTCAAGTGAACCATTGCATAAACTTGTGAAACACATCATGTACATATTTTGGGAAATGAAGAGCAAGAGGATGCATAATTTTAAAAAAAAATGCAAAAGACTTCTGGTTCCAATAAATATTCTCATAGTCAACTCTAATAGTGGGTCACTAACAAAATTAATTTTGAGTATGCAAGTATGAATCACACATCATTAGAAGATAAACTTTACTAATTTTTTTTCTTTTTTTATTGAATAGCATACACATTTGAAGATCGTAGTTAATAATACTTGATTTTATCTGAGTTGACAAATGTATGCAGGGATATAGTAACAGAGAGCTTATGACTTTTCAAGCTAACCGTGTCGCAAGACCTGCTTCTTGAATTAATTTCTGCCCTCAAAACGAAACATCAAGCATTATATAGTCTGGATGTTAGATGCCACAGGCAAGCCTCCCACTTTGAAATTACAACAAGAGTCGCAAAGACAAGTGCGTTAAAAAAAATATTTCATACGCAATCTCAGTCGAAAGATGGTGAAATATTTGTAATAATCACAAGTAAATCAGCAATAATAACAGACTTCATCATAGATTGCGTAGAAACACTTAATAAAATAAAAATAAAAATAATTAGCTGTATAGAAAGTAAAAATTTCTTAATGAAATAAAATAAAAATAATTGGTTGTGTAGAAAGTGTTTAACAAAATACATGTAATCTAAACACATGAGATATATAATAGAGATGTGTGCATGTATGATAGTTCATCAGTCAAAATGCAGAATACTTGGGATAAGTATCATCACGCCTCTTTGCATATCTCCATTATCCAAATTATAGACACTTTGACATTATCTAAACTACAAAGAAGAAAATAAAAACTCCAACCGTTGTATTTGAAATTATTGCAGATTGTATAGGAATCAGCTATCAAATGTCAATCACCAATGTTTGCATCTCGATATGCAAGTAAGACTGGGGCGACAATCAATTGTCATCATATTTCCCATCATTAGCTCCAAACAATCCAAATTGGTACCAACAAAATATGACTAATCACCAATAAAACAAATGGCACCAAAAAAATAAACCCGAAAATCCACAAAATTTCAAACAAAAATGAGAACCGTATTTTCGATCTACATTATTTGCCATTTCTTTAAATCTTCACTAAAAATTTCCATGTCAAAATCAAGCCCAACAAACAAAAAATATCAGCCCGGTAATGCACTCAAACACTGCATTTCTTTAAGATAAATCATGGAGCGGTAGACTATACCTTGACAGATATTTTGCGGTCGCTCTGGGGCCTCTTGAACTTCTTGACCCTCTTCTTCACAATCTTCTTCGAAATCAATGGAACCGCCATCGCCGCCGCTGCTTCTTCTTAACTTTCCTCCTTTATCTGCACATTTTCACAAATAAAACATCACTACAAATTGATCTATATAAGTCTTCGAGTACGAATACGGTAGCTGAAGAAGGCGGGGACCAACAGAATGCATACTGTGAATTAGGGTTCTGCAGAGGCGCCCGGCATTTGGATTGAGACTTGAGAGGCGTTGTTTGAGGCCTTATAAAGGGATATGCGAGGCCCGAGCTAGGGTTTTGGAGCGTGAAGTCGCAGTGTTTTTGAGGAATATTAAAGAGGCTAATATCAAAAAATCCCCCAAACGTTTGATCAAACTTGCATTTTACTCCCTAACCTTTAATTCCTCATACTTTATCCTCAATTTCAATCCAACTCATCAACTTAATATTTAAAATATTATGAATTGACAAAAATATCACCTCTTAAACAATTTTTTTTCAAATTATCAATACTTTCTACCAATAACTATAAAATAGATATATATATGTATTTATATATATTCAAATTCATTCCTTTTTTTTAAACTCCTAAACAACACAACTTTTTTCTATAAGTTTTTTTCTTTTCCTTTTTTGTCCAAAATTCATAAAACTAGCCATAAAATTTAAGATCCTTACTCTAAAAAAATATCAAGACCTTTTCGCTAAACAATATCAAGAAAAAATCTATTTTTTTACTTTACTCCTTTATTTTTTGGGGACAAGTTCTTAAATAATTCTTGTAGTATTTATTAAACACAAGTTTTTGGCAAGCTTTTAGTGTATGATAAGAATTTAAGGCCTATCAAATAAATTCAAGGGCAATAAGTTCTAAAAATTTTTAGACAATTTCTTTCTTTTTCAACTATAAAGTTGCAAAGATAAAAGTAGAAAAGAATTTGTAATTTAAAAAATTATTTAGAATGTGACATTTTTGTCAATTTATAATATTTTAAACATTAAATTGATGATGTGACTAAAATGGGGATAAAGTGAAAAAAATTAAAGCTTAGGGGATAAACTGCAACTTTGATCAAACGTTAGAGGAACTTTTTAGAATTAACCCTATTAAAGATTATTAGTATTATGAGTAGTCAACAGTAGAGGATCTAGGCAAGTTAAGTGAAAGAACGGTGGAGATTGGACTATTTCATTATTATTTCGCTTCGAAAGTTCAAGGTGTAACTCACTAAGTTACTTTTATCCTATTTTTTGTACACTAGGATGGTCGAGAATGAAAAGGATTTTTGGTAGCTTAAGTCAGAATAGAATGCTTATTCCTTTTCCAATGTTTGATATAATCATATTTAGGTGTCAAAATGGAATAATATATATATTAATTTAACTTAACTGCCCTTAATTCTTTGTACTAGAATATATTTTTTTATTTTATTTGTTTGTAATTTTATGCCTACAAAAGACTTTAACATTTTTAATTTTAAAATTCTTAATATTCTTGCTAAAATGAAATTAATTATACTCTTTAATTAATTTTAAAATTTTATAATTATTGTCATTATAATTAAAAATGTGAAAAAAGAATAATTAAACTACATTAACAATTTAATTTAATTTATAAAAGTTTAGTTTTTTAAACATTTGCATAAAATTTAAAAATAGTATTTTAAACATTTTTATAGCAAAAAGAAAAAAAATTCTAAGTACATATTAAACTGATTATGATTTAAAAATTATAAAAATTTATTAGTTCAAGTTATTAAACACCTAATATTGTTTTATTAAAAATAAAAATTAGTGAATGTATCCTAAGTTGAAAAAATTAACAGAAAAAAAGTGTGGGGATAAAATTGACTCTTAATTTTAAGGTCTTTCCAAGATGCAGTTGGAAAGGTCTTTCTCTAGATTTGATTGAGGAATGAAATTTTAGGAAAAAGCTAGAATGGCATTCCAGGTGGGAAAAGCCTTTCTAATTTAAATTGTCTATACCAAACATGAGAATGGAATAGACAAGTTTGAAAGTCTTTTTCATTTCACCCCATTATCGCGTACCAAACGTGGGGGCATAGAAGCAAAGAACGGTTCAAGGCAAAATGGTGTAGTATCTGTAAGGTAATAAGGGGAGTAACGCAGCGGAAAATTTAAAATTTTATTACCTTAGCCATGGATCTCTTTGATGTAATCTATACGATTAAAGAGTGTTTAACACAAATACCTCAAGCATAGAAGGTTTCTATGCTTCAAAAGGCAAGATCCTATTCGATGAAGGTGTTGATCTACCATGAAAAGCCCTCCAAGTGTCGAGCCTCCAATGGTATCCACACGAACACGATCTTTAGGAACCTTTGGGCCTGCTTGCCTTGCCTTTTGAGTGCTAGCTCCCTTGAATTTCATGAAGAACACAAGAACAAGAAGAGGAAGAAGATAAAACCCTAACCTTTAGGGAGAAGAGGGTGTGGCGTTTTTCTTGGGAGAAAAACACGCCTCTCTCAATTATTCTCTCTCTAAATTTTATCTTGTGTTTCATCAATCAATCAAGAGTCAAGGCATGAACTTATTTATAGATGTAGTATCCTAATCTTTAAAGAAACAAGAGTAATTGGAAACCAAAAAGGTTTAGGAAGCTTACCTTAAGCTAATCCTATTCCTTTAGGAAACCTATTCCAAAAGAAAACCAAATAACTTTCTATCAAGACTTAGAATATTTATAATTAAGTCCTTTAAGTTTAATTTATCACATAAATTAACCCCATAAGTATCATATACTTATCTTAATAACAATTTAACCCAAAGACCATGTTCTTATTGTGTGTGACCTATTAGGTTCCATTCACGTTGGCAATAAGTACAAATTATAACTCATTAATTAATTAATTAAAAGCTAGATAAATTAAACACTTTAATTTATCATTAATTCACTAATTAATTAATTTGTACTTATAGATCATGAGTGGTGTCTAGCAATGCATCATGACCACCCAAGTGAATAGGAAAGTCATATGGTAGACTAAACCTATCAATGACAATGTTACTGTGTAATTAATATCCTTTCACCACACTATATCCCAATTAATTCAAGAGTGTAGTGCGCACTCTTTAAATGACTAATTAATGATTTCTTGTTCTCGAAATATAACTTTTCATAAAAGTAAAACCTTGAAACTCTTTCAAGTCATACTTTCACTTTTGTACAAAAGATTCTTTAAGTCATATTTCAACAAGTGGCCAATCCGGGATATACTCTCATATAATAAAGAGTAGTGAATCCTATATCGATTACTCACTATCCTTCCATGCTTCATATTATGTCCAATCTCTACCGTATGGGCTACTCTTTTACGAGCACCGAGCAATAGAGTCAAAGCATAGCAATCCACACTCAAGATACCATGGTAATCTCAAGTCTAAGGATCACTTACACCATTGCCATTAAGAGTATAATTCATTAGCACTATGAATAGTAACTCTTGGCGGATCAATCCAATGAACTTGTTCTCTAACAAGCATCAACATACCAGCTTAGGTGTCGCACACCATAGTTGACGAGATCAACTACTACTTACCCTAAGTAGAAACAAAGTATGTGCTAGTTTTCCCATATTAATGATGTCCAATCTCATTAATATTACGACTAGAGATATTTAAGAATATAACTTAATGTGTAATAAGAGTCTCATCATCGTAACTCTTACAATCTCTTATACACAGTTAATAGTTCATGAACTTTATCAAATAAACAAGTAATATTAATAACAAGTATTAAATGACAAAGAAAAAGCCACATATATAAGTATAACACGAAATAAGTGCAATAAAAATCTCAAAAACCAACTTGGTTTTAGGGTATACACTAATAGTATTAAGAAGTTAGTAAAATGAGTTAGTTATAAAAAGAGAGAAAAGAGGATACAAAACAATTAGGTAGTTAAGGGAGGAGCTCAAGGGAATAAAAAGGGAGGGAAGAGAACGTGAAGGAGATGTCTGAATTTGTAACCAATTTTCTCTGTCTAAAACCTCTCATTCTCTTCTTGTAATATGAATCACAATCTCAATCCTTCTCATCTCATTTCTTCTCTTTCTCTCAATCCTTCTTATTCTAATCAATTCCATTAATTCATGTATTGTTTTCATAATTATCTATTATAAACACTTGAGTTAGGCTCGAAAGAGGTAAATTCAACTCAAGAAGTTGACAATTTGGTATTAAAGCCTATTGATCCTTGGATATCCAGAGAAACATCCATGGCAAAGGGGACAAGATTCAAGACCCTGGAAGAGTAGGTGAAGAAACAAGAGTCCAAGATACAAGAAATTATGGATACTTTACAGCAATTCCAGTAACAAGTGAGAGGAGAAATGGGCAGCAATCGCAGGAAGGTGGATAATATCATTAGTGGCATTGATCAGAAATTCAACTCCCTCATCAAGATGCTGAACAAGGATAAGGGTGCCATGGAAGAAAACAAGTTGCAATCTAGGAACCCACCACTACTACCTACACCCCAAAGCTTCTAGAAAGGAACGGTGGAGGAAACGCCAACTCGTGGAGACAAGGAGAAAGTGAGTAAGTTTCATTTACCCCAACCTCCAAAGATTGAGTCACCTATGTTTAATGGAGAAAACCCCAGGGAATGGTTGAGGAAATGTTATAAATTCTTTTTGCATTATCAAGTAGATGAAGAATATAAGATAGCAATAATTGAAATGTATCTGGAGGGGAGGGCTGACATATGGTTCCAAGGGGCAAAAATGGAGAAGCCTCAACTGTTATGGGCAGAATTTGAGGAATCACTTTGTAAAAGATTTGGAGAAAAGGGATTGCAGGATGCAATTGAAGAGTTTAACAAGTTACAACAGATTGATACTGTAGAGACTTATCAAGAAAAGTCTGAGGAATTAAAGACTCTAATGCTAATAAAGAACCTCTTGTTAAGTAAATCCTATTTCATATCCAGTTTTGTCAGTGGCTTGAAAGAGGAGATAAAAACTATTGTGAAAATGTTGAAACTTGAAACATTGGCTAAAACCTTTAAGGTCACATTGCTACAAGAACAAGCTTGTATGCTGCAGCACAAGCAGTTTAAAGCAGGAAGAACACATGTTATTGACTAGAGGTTTGGCATGACTAGGTAGCTAGGGGTAGGAGTAAATAATCATTTCAAGATACCTAGTTTGCCTATCAGAGATGTTAATTCGAATCGGAATGAAAGCAAGAAACTTACCCCTCAAGAATTACAATATAGAAGGAGTAAAGGGTTGTGTTTCAGATGTGGTGAAAATTTTGGGATAGGCCACCAGTGCAAGAGTAAACAGTTGAATGTTCTAATGACTGAAGATGAAGAAGATGAAATGGTGTTTTAAGATGCAATAGGAAAGCAAGATGAACTGACTGGGAATCTTGGGGAGATGGTGGATATATCACTTAATGTGTTATCAAGGTCAATGCAAAGGAAGACCATCACATTGCAAGGAGTATTACAGGGAGTTCCTATTAAGACTCTAGTAGATACAGGCAGTACAAATAGTTTCGTAATACCTTAGCTAGTTAAAGGACTACAATTACCTTATTACCTAGCCCCTTTCATTGTGATGGTAGTAGTTCTAAGGTGACTGGCTGTGCCATTTGTCCTAGAGTTCTTTGGGGAATCTAGAATCACTATTTCACTTATGACCTGAAAATAATGGAATTAGAAGGGTGGAATATCATACTTGGGGTTAACTGGATGATATGTGCGGAATTATGTAGACAACCGAGAACCTTGAATCTCCAAGTGATCAACTCATTAACTAAAGACCACGATTGGATTCTTGAATCCAAACAACCTTGATGTGAAGTTGTTTGCCTTGAATTAACCCTCTTTCGATGAATATGAACATTTAGTGGACTAAGCAAACCTAAAGGACCCTAGACAAAAGAAGATGGAAATAACTCTAAGCCATGGTTTAGGTTGCCACAAGACTAGCTTGATACAAACAAGAGTAGTTCTTAATCAACAAATAACCAAGAAAAATCTCAATTAAGAGAAAAACACTCAAATTATTATTCAAAATCTCTCATATAAACAGTAACCATGCGTTTTATAGGCTTACAAACTCATGAAAAGAAAAGTCCAGATACTCAGAATAAAGTAAACTACTAAAACTAGTTATAACCTATCATATTAGGCAACTAACTAAAAGTTATAACTTGTAAAGACTTCGGAAACTAATAAGAGAATATTAACTATAAAAATAGTCTAAAATTTGTCCAAATCAGTTCCTGGGTTAGACATCCTTCATTAAGCTCTATTGGGCCTCCATTTAGCAACTTTAAGAGCCCTCTAACTGAGTCCAAATAACCAGACCCTTATATGCTTGTCATGGATAGCTTAGAAATCTCAATTGGGCCATCTTTGTGATTGGATTTTATCCAAAGCCAATACTTAATCTCTTGACGCAAACTACTAACTTGAATAACTACTATTTCAAGCTCAAGAGTAAGTCCAAAATCATGTGAGTACTCTAACCAGCAAACATGCAAATCGTCTTTAACTATGAAAACGCCTCCCATGAGCTCATCATGATCCAAATTGATGTCTTCTTCAAGTTTACTAAGTGTATGTCCAAATCCAAGAAGAACAAGTGCTCTTTGGGTCATATTGCTGGATGTATCAATTCAGCCCTATAACCTTTGGCTTTCAGCAACTAAATATTATTCTGCACAACCAAGGAGACAGGATGGAACTACATGGTCAAGTGGATACTCTTGTCATGAACCTAATAAGGGAGAAAGATCTTAGAGAGTTTATACAGCACAAAAGTAGGTGCTTAACAACTATAGTATGGCAGAACAACCATCTTTAGAAAACCTCACTTTCTAGAGATATCACTCAATTACTCAAAAGGTATCATATCATTTTTAAAGAACCTATAGTATAAATCAAGGGGTGCATTCACTTATTGGGATTGAACTTACACTTGGTGAGCTTGAAGAAGAGTTCAACTCGGATCATGGTGAGCTTATGAGAGGCGTGTTCTTAGTCGAAGATGATTCACATGGTTGCTGGTTGGAGCTTATACACAGATTTGAGCTTGTTTGCAAGCATGAATTTTACTTTGTTCATGCTAGCGCATTGGGCCAAGGATTCAAGCATTGGCTATGGATCAAATCCACATATAAAGAAGGTTCAATACAAGGTGATCACTAGATGTATCAATTCAACCCTATAACCTTTGACTTTCACCAACTAAATATTATTCTGTACAACTAAGGAGACAGGATGGAACTACATGGTCAAGTGGACACCCCTGTCATGAACCTAAAAAGGGGGAAGGATCTTAGAGAGTTTGTTCAACACGAAAGTAGGTGCTTAACAGCTGCTTTCAGCATGGTAGAACAAACATCTTTAGAAACCTCACTTCCTAGAGAGATCACTCAATTACTCAAAAGGTATCATATCATTTTTGAAGAACCTATGATATGAACCAAGGGGTGCATTCACTTATTGGGCTTGGACTTACACTTGGTGAGCATGAAGAAGAGTTCAACTTGGAACATGGTGAGCTTATGAGAGGAGTGTTCTTAGTTGAAGATGATTCACATGGTTGCTGGTTGGAGCTTATACACGGATTTGAGCTTGTTTGCAAGCTTGAATTTCACTTTGTTCATGCTAGTACATTGGGTCAAGGATTCAAGCATTGGTTATGGAACAAATCCACATATAAGAAGGCTCAATACATGGTGATCAAGCTATCCATGAGTTCAAAAAGGCCTTGGATGAATTTTGGAGGATTGAAAGGCTTAATTAAGAGTGTGTTGAAGGGCTAATGGACTGAATTTACTACCTGGTGATGGGAATCAAGGGGCATCGAATGGTTCAAGCTATAAGAGGATCCTTTGCATGGCTTAGATGGACCAATGACTCGATCAAGAACAAAGAAATTGAAGGATGCTTTGCATGGACAAATTTTGGATGTGCTTGAAAAGGAGGCTACTTGGGCTACTTCTTCACAATCACCAAGACTTATTACATTAATTTGGGCCAAGGATCATGTTGAGGAGTTGGGCTAAACGTGTAAATCCCTTGAAGTTGGCCAAACGTGTGGAGAATTGGAAGATGGGCTGCTAATTTGAGGCAATATTGGATCAAGGAAGACCGACTAGTTTGAAGGCCCAATTTGTGGGTTTTTACTATATTTTAATATTCTAGAACTTAGTTTCCTTATTGGTTAGTTGCTTAATTAGTTTACAAGTTGTTTTAGTTAAATTTTCCAAATAGTTGAGTATTTAGTTTTTAGTAGTTGTCTTAAACTTCAAGTTCTAGAATTCTCTTGTAAGCCTATTTATAGGCCTTCATAATTCAATGAAATAATAAGATTATTTCCTCAAAAATTCGTATGAATAGTGTGTGCTCTTTTTAAGAGTGTTTTCTTGGTTCTTGGATTAGAACTACTCTTAGTCTTATCAAGCCTAAACTTGTGGCGACTTAAATACTTGCTTAGAGTGATTTCTTTCATGTTTGATCAAATTCTTAAAGCCTTAGACTAGCATATTGATTAGCTCACATTGGTCTAGTTTAGGCCCTTAGGAGTTTGTGATCTTCATTGGAGAAGACTCAAGGCATTTGCTTGGAATCTTCAAGGGTCTTGGTGTGGTTCCACGATTCCGTTCATATCAATTGGTATCAGAGCCATCTTCTTGATAATTCCAGGTTTTTCAATCCATATTTTCCTTAGAAAATTTTGGATATATCCCTTATCTTTGTTTCTTGAATTCGTTTTTGTGTTGTTTGTCAAAGTGCTTCGAGACTCGGCAAATAACTTGTGTCTTATTTTTGTTTCTTGTGTGTCATGTTTTTTTCCATTCTATCTAGCCTTAATTTGTTTTGTTTATTGTGTTTCTTGTCTTATTCTTGTGTTTTCTTGGATTCTTTTAGGGTCTTAGAGTCGTTCTTGGTTGTCTCCAATCAAGAATTTTAGGTTGTGTGTGGCATTTTTGAAATCTTAACTGTTTTTGGTGTTTTCTTGAATTTCTTGTGTTAAAAAAAACTTTTCAAGAAAATTAATTCTTGGACAAAAGCCTTGGATTGAAGTTTCTTGGGGGTTGAAGGTGTTTGTGGTGTGTTTTGTTTTGCGTGTGAAAAAAAAAATTCTAGAAAGAGGCATGCAAAAGGGGTAAAAGAAAAAGCCAAGCACAAAGAAAAATCAAAGAAAATGGGGAATAAAAGAGGCTACACAAGTGAAAGACCCGTGCAATTAATTTTATTCAACTATTTTTTATTGTTTCTTGGTGTTACAAGGGTTTTTCTTGAACAATTTTGGACTTACTTGGTGTTAACTTGTGATCTTGAAAGCTGTTCATATTTGTTCTTGAGTTTCTTGAGGTTCTTGAACAAGTTCTTGAACTTTTTTGAAATTCTTGAAAGGTTTCTTGAAGATCTTGATAAGTTTCTTGGAGTTCTTGAGTCAAAAATTGAAGTTCTTAAACCATATAGTTGCTGGAATTTTGTTTCTTGAACTTCTTGATTGTGTGTAGTCCGTTTTTCTTGAAAAAATTTTGGGACGCCTACTGGTTCGTGACTTGGGAACAAAAATATTGCATGTTTTCTGGTTGTTCTTGGGTTGTTTTGGTGAGTTTTTGCATCAAGGTTCATAGACAAAGTAGTTGGAACAAGTTCTTGAATTTGATTCTTGAATTTTGATTGAAATTGTAGTGCTGGAATTTTGGTTGATTGTAGTTACGAATTTTTTGAATTTTTCCAATCTGTTCTGATCTTAAAAAGGGAATAAAAGGAGTTGATTTGGTGCTTAAATAGAAAAGGAAACCTAGTCCTGAAGGATTAGGAAAGTTGTTGATAAGGAAAAAAGGAAATAAGGAAAGTTGTTACCAAAGAAAGAAAAGGAAACAAGGAGACTTAGTCAAAAACCAAGGGGTGAGTGGGTTTCCTAATTGTTCAAGTCAATTTGGAAGGGGATTTCACCTGTAATTTTGTTTCCTTTTGGCTGTACTTTTGGAGTTTCCTAATTTGGAAGTGGTTTGTTTCCTTTTGTGCTTGAATTGTCCAAAGTTTCCAAAACCTAATTGAGCTAGGGTTTCCATAAATCATATCTTTATTAGGAAAGCTTGAATTTTTGTTTTTTACACAAGAATATTATTTTCTTTCAAGAATACATTAAAAATCAAGAGTTTACTCACAAGAATACTACACATTACGGTTTCCAAATTGTGTATTTCTTGAGTCAATCTTGATCATTCTTGCTTTCTTTGAAAATCTCTTGATCAAACCCTAATCTAAGCTTCTACCATTGACTACTATCATCTTTATTCTTGTGTTTGGGTTGCTATTTGCTCTTGGTAAGATTGATTGAGTAGGTTTTCATCAAAGGACCAACAAGAAAACATCTCAAGAGTGGAAAAAGGCTTAGAGGCGAGCTCACTAGAGGGAAAAAGCCAACAAACTTGAGTGATATACTAGGGAACGAGTGTATACACTAAGGGAGAGAAGTAAGGCAATTTCCTTTTATTTGTTTATTGTTACTAACTTGTTTTTGCAGGAATTTCTTTGTAGTCATGGCTGAGCAAGTTGACCAAAAGCTTAAGGACATTGAGATCTTGTTGAAAACCATGCAAGAGGACTTTAGGAGGATGCATACAGGTATGGATGATGTAGAGTCATCCATGAAGGAGAAAGCAAAAGTGTTCAATAATCTGACCATTGAGGAGGAGCAAGAGGATTATGATTCTGATTATGAGGAGATTATCTCACGCAAAGGAAGGAGGGTGCGCAACCAACAAGATGGCAATCTTGGAAGTATCAAAATGAAGATACCTTCGTTTCAAGGGAGACTTGACCCCGAGGCATACTTAAAATAGGAACGCAAAGTGGAACATGTTTTGAACTACAATTGGCTGCCGTTGAATTCACTGACTATGCTAGTATTTGGTGGGACCAACTTGTCAAAGATAGAAGAAGGTGTGATGCTGAGCCCGTAAGAACATGGAGGGAGATGAAATCAATCATGAAGAAGAGATTTGTGCCGAGCTACTATACACGTGACCTCCATAGGCGACTACAAGTTTTGAAGCAAGGATCAATGATGGTGGATGAATATTTTAAAGAGATGGAGATGCTTATGATCCGAGCTAACATCAAGGACGATGGAGAGGCCCTAATGGCGAGGTTCATGGCGGGTTTGAACTTTGAAATTGCTGAAAAAGTGGAATTACACCACTACTTGGAGATTAATGACTTGGTGGACATAGCCACCAAGGTTTAAAGGAAATTGAAAGCACGCAAAGCTAGAGGTTTCTCAAGTTTATCCAACTGAACTCAATGGCGTGAAAGTAAGCCAAGTGAGAGGAGGGAGTTACAAACCCCTCAAGTTGTAAAAGAGACCATGCGGAATAAGGTCAATTCGTCCTTCAATAAGCCTCAACTGAATCCCAAGGGTGAAAGTTCTACACGCCTAAGGGATGTGAAGTGTTTTGGATGTCAAGGATTTGGCCATATTGTTGCAAATTGCCCAAATGAACGAGCTATGGTCATAATAGATGATGGGGATGTGGCTAGCATTACTTCTAGTGATGATGAGGAAATGCCACCTTTGGAAGGAAGTAGTGAATTTGAAGGAAACTATGATGCCGACCATGGAGAAACTTTTATCACAAGACGTGCTTCAATGTACAACCACGAGGAGATGATGACCACAATCAAAGGGAAAATCTTTTTCACACTTGTTTTACTGTTAAGAATAAGGTATGTAATTTGATTATTGATATTGTAAGTTGTACTAATGTTGCTTCTACCTTATTTGTAGATAAACTTGGCTTGGAAACCATGGAGCATCCGAAACCATACAAGTTACATTGGCTTGCGGACAATGAGTGATACGTGCGTGGTAGCGCCCCTTTCAAATTTGGAAGTTTCATCAATAATATTCATCAATTTATATGATTTGAAAGATTCTACAAGGAGTTTCATGTTTTCAACTATTCTTTAGTTTGAAGAATCCGTAGACCAATTGAGAAAATTAGACTTGAAGATTGAGTTTTGGTTTTGGATTAAACATGCATTCAAGAAAAGGCCCAAAAAGAAGTAGCATATGGTCCAAAATGATGTATACAAGTTGGCTAAGTGTGATGGACCCAAGTTGAAGGCCTTAAAATTGCAAGATTGAAGCCCAATGGAGTCCAAGGAGGGATGGCCCAGCCCATTTATTATTTTATGGCGAATTTCTTTTTATTTTTTTAGAAGTTTAGCTTTTATTCAGTTTCCTTAGTAGTTTACAAGTTGTAATCTTTAAGTAATTACCGATTGTGTTAGGATACAACTTAAGTTAATTTTCTAGACTATTCTAGCATGTTTTTAGGTTACTTTTGTAAGCCTATAAATAGGCCAAAAATATTGATATCTGTTTCGCTACACTATGGATACTTTAGGCAAGTGCACCTATCGTTTCCAGTAGGTATAGTGTACAGGAGTACCGAGTGTCGTATCCCACAGGGACTATGTGAGTACTAGTACTAACTTCTTTCTATTATCTAACCTCACAAAGTGAATGACGAATTAAATGAAAATACAAATTAGCTAAAACTAATTATCTAACTAAATGACAATATAGAATTTAGTAGAGAGAATGGACAAAAGTAGAGGTGAATTTAGATGAAGAATTCCCCTAAACCAACATGCCAAGACTCTAACTTGATTAATGATTAACCCAATTGCTTAGACCCTAGAATCCCTAATGTGAATTATATCCTTTCTCAAGTGAAACAATTCCTGCCTTCTCGGTTGATTAATTGGAATCTCTTCTCAATTAAAACCCCTAAAAGATGCAATTTCTAATCAATGGACTCTATTTGTAGGTTGAGCTTTAATCCTAACACTCAACTTAGGAAGAACTCATGTAATCCTATCTCTAGCAATTCATTCAAGTTCTCTCTATTCATAAAGTGATCTAATCATATGTGCAATCTCTCGATATACCCATACAAAATCAATACTTGAATTGAAGGATGCATGCAAATCCCAATCCAAAACACAAATAAACTCATGAATAAATCTAAGAACAAAGTGGGTCTTTCATTAAGCCAAGAATAAAATTCATAGACATAAGAATCTAGGGTTCATCCCATCTAAATCATAAAACTCAATTCATAATTACAAGAATAAAATTAACAAAAGACAAGAAAGAAAGAGAAAGCTCATTCTCATGCAGCCCTCTTGAATCCTCCCTTGCATCTTGATAAAATCTTCTTGCTTTCACCATTGAAGCCCTTGAGTTGTCCCTCTACTCTTGCTTTCTCCTCCCTACATCACTCTAGATGTGCCAAATGTGTGTTTTTGAGGTGTGCTGCGGCGTGTGTGTGTTTTCTCCCGAGTTAGGGTTCTATATTCTGTCAAAATGGCCAGTTCAGCTGCTAAATACGCTGCAGATTCTGTGAAGAAACCGCGGTATAAACCGTGCACGGGTTGTCGCGCGGTTTGTTCACTTAACTTCTGAATGGAAACCGCAGCACAAATCGCGCGCTGGGTTGTCACGCGGTTTGTCTACGTCAGATTTGACCTCCAAGACAGCCGAATTAGCTTTTACTTAAAACACAAAAGTTGTAGCCCCTTGAGATAGCTTTCCAAAACATCAAAAATCACGTCATTTAGAGGTCTGTGGCCAGAGATGTACTCAAAATACTAAGAACTGGTCGGAACAGCCTCGCAGTGCAAATGTGCTTCAGTAACTTGGATTTTGACCATTGAAACGTGAGAACTAGACTTTGATGTCTTCGTATGAATTGTAGAAAAATTGTCTTAGCTTCAAAATACCTCAAGAGTCATCCCAATCCAATGTCTCTAGCTCTAGATATGACCAAAACACTGAAATATGTCCAAGCTGCCAAACTGTTTCCATTCCAATTCTTCTTCGCCTATTTCTTCATTGCACTCCAATCAATTGAAATCGAGTTGAAGCTATCAAAACCCTACAAAATGGTGTAAAAACACTTTTAAATCATACATTTACACAATTTGGCATTAAAATCATAAAAGAGAAGAAATAGCTAAGAACTAGAGAAAAACTCATGGAAAACCCTAAAAACCTAACCTAAAAAAACTAGTTCACTTTAGCACTTATCAATTCCCCCACACTTAAGCCATTGCTTGTCCTCAAGCAATGAACCATACAAATCTCAAACAATGACTTAACAAAAGTAAAAGCAAAACGTACATCTTCAAGAACAACTTCTCAACAACCGTGGAACACAATTATGCAAACATCCATCTTATTTTAAATACTCATCATATTAAGCAAAGCAGAAAGAATTATACGTCAATTAAACAAGTTCAGTTCCATTTTTCTACTATATTCGAAACTCATAAGTAAGCAGATCGTATAGCTAACAAGTACAACTATACGCCCATGATCCATTCATTTTTCACAACTAGGGACTTTTTTTCTTCTTAAGCTTAGCCTTTACTTAGAACATGAAGTTGCCTTTTTACGCGAAGATCGACATTGGTCAGATGAAGATCCCCGATTACTCAACACTTCATTTGTCCTAAGCTGCTATGCATACTCATAATTCTAGCACCTTTTTACGCGAAAGTCGACATTGACCAGATGAAGACCCCCGGTTACTCAGTACTAAAACTAGCGGAGTAGAACCTAAGCTCAATTATTCTCTGTTTTTTTTTCTTTTTTTTTTCTTCTTCTTATTTTTTTTTCTCAATTTTTTTTCAACTCATTTAGTCCCTTTTCCCTAACACATTACCAATCATAGGCACAAGCCATACTTATAAACTATATTCACTACTTAACTCATGAAGAAAAACAAATAAAGCAGAAAAACTTCACTAAACTCACAAAAAATTTAAGCATAATTCAATCTACTTTACCTAATATACTTTCTTCAAAATAAAACTTCAAAATCACGCAATCACATCCCTAGTCAATTAAGAAGACAATCTTAAAAAATGTACATAATTACTCTACTTGGGAAGGGAAAATTGACAACTAACGAGTTAAATAGATAATTACTTTCATAGAACTCAAAATAAAAACATTAAAGCACCTAAGTTGGAAAATTTCTGGAAAACAAAAAAAAATTGATAGAAAATCAACAACCACATCAAACAATCAATTTCTAGCAAATTGACCAACAAGTAGCACACACACCTACGACAAAATTAAACTCCTCCCCCACACTTAAATCACACATTGTCCCCAATGTGTGAAAAAACAAGGAAAAGAAGGAAAAGAACAGTTAGAACAAATACTCCCCTCATGGTAGTAGTGGCCACTCTAATTACGATTTAGCTACAAGAAAGAGATCCAAAATGTAGAAATCACTGCAGCTCATCAAAAGAAAGATAACTACACTCCATAGCTCGTTAGATGCATGCCAAAATGTAATAAAAATTCTGAAAATAAAAATAATACCCACAGACCCAGAAAGAACTAAATAAAGAAAAAGAAAGGAGAATGACATAAAGCATTTAAAACCCATCGGTGCCTATGCATCGTCTCCACTCTTGTCTTAGCACCATTGGATGATTTACTTCGTACTTTTGCCATTGTACCTACACTCAAAGAAAATGAAATATCAAACCAAGGTGCAATTGAAGTCATTTCCTTAACCAATGAAAGTACATAAGAAGCTCACAACACCCATGTAAAGCTCAAAGTACACCCCCACACTTAATTAGTTGTAATCCCATAAACGATGTAGTAGCATAATCAAAAAAACCACTAAATATACACGCAAGTTGCTATTGAAACCATAAAAGCATATTGCTAATTACCAAGCAAATGAACAATGATGCTCAAACATAATGTAATTCACTTAATAATAGCAATTCTTCCTCAAATAGCAACTTAACAAATATAAATTAGGTGTCATGAATGTCTACTACGACAACTACTAAAAAATGAATTATTACTAACTAAGGAGTAATCAATAAAGCATACAAATATGAGGTGGGAATGTAAGGGTTGGGAGGAAGAATGATGCTTTAAATACAAAAATTAACTCCCAAACAATCTAAGCACTTCAAAACTATGCAAAAAGGGAATTTCAACATGAAAATCACACAAGATACGCCATGAAACACCAAAAATTAAATGGAAACTCCCTTTTCTTTGAATTCCATGCAATCGTTGTGAGTTTCAACTCCTTCCTTGAGGTCTGCAAAACAAAAATAAAAACCTAATTAAAATAATCCTACTAAACTTAAAAATAACTAAAAATACTAAAATATTAAAGTAAAAAGTTGGGCTGCCTCCCAACAAGCGCTTGTTTAACGTCGTTAGCTCGACGCCATCAAGTGGTATCACGTAACCCCTTGATGAAAAACCTCTTCGGCCCATTTCTTCTTCCTTTTGGGCCATTGGATCTCAATCGTCGGATGTCTATCATAGTCAGCCTTCTGCAACTCATCACTTTCTGGCTGTGGCGGTGGCACTATCATGATAGAATGGCATTCTTTCATTGTGGCCTTGGCATCAAATTCCTCTAGTCTCCTCTTACATGCAATGTTATTATCACTGAACTTCATGGTAAGAAGGAACCTGCAAAATGTTAGTACCACAAAGAAGATTTATGTATAAAGGCTTAAAAATATAAACATGAGGTGCCTCCTGTGGAATAGAAATAGTGATTGGAAGTGAGGATTCTCCTAATTCTTTTGGTTCAATAGGTAACTCTTCTTCACCTACAACTTCTACTTCATTCTCTTGTTCTTTTTTAATCCACTCATGTTCTTCCTCTTTACTCGCCATTAGAGGGTCACTCAATTGATCAACATTAGACAAATCAATCACTTCCACTAGTTCACTAGGGTTTACCTCCGTGTCACTCATCAAGTCATATTGGTTCCTAGTGTTCATAGCTTCAGTGATTTGTCCTATGAGACTCTCAATAGCGTTGGTGATAGCAACAAGTTGTTCCCCAGTTTTCTCAATTTCAGCCTCTATTTTATCCATCTTATCATTTGATGCTTTCATAAAATTCACCACGACCAATTCTAACTCGGGATTAGACTCCACAGGGGGAGAATACGATTCAATTCTAAGATCATCTACACTATCATTGGCTAACTCCCAAGCATGATTTTGTGGAATCCCTTGTTCCTCCCATTCAAAAGATGAATGATCCCACCACCCCGAGTTGTATGTATTTAAATAGGGGTCATAAAGAAAGGGGCAGGCATAAATATCATTAAAAAGTACTTGTCTAGAATGGAGACACTCAAATGACTCGTGACTTCCACCACAACAAGTACAAACAATAGCATTACCTTGGGAATAAGAGGGAATACACTCAATCTGCTCATTATTTTTATTAACAATATTCTCAAGTAGCCTTTCAAGAGTACTAAATTCATTCGTACCTGTAAGCTCGGCGTTGTTACCTTGTTCATTAGGCCAATCGTAGAAGTACTCTACCATTCTTAAGTGAAAGTTGCAGAGTTGAGATCCTCAAAAACACCAACTTCTACACCAAAAATCAAAGAAAAGCTAAGAAACAAAAATTAAACAAAATAACAAGAATAAACATAAAAAGACACAAAATAGTTAGAGTAATAAAAATACGGCGTTCCTAATATCCTAGTCCCCGGCAACGGCGCCAAAAACTTGATATCCGTTTCGCTACACTATGGATACTTTAGGCAAGTGCACCTATCGTTTCCAGTGGTATAGTGTACAGGAGTACCGAGTGTCGTATCCCACAGGGACTATGTGAGTACTAGTACTAACTTCTTTCTATTATCTAACCTCACAAAGTGAATGACGAATTAAATGAAAATACAAATTAGCTAAAACTAATTATCTAACTAAATGACAATATAGAATTTAGTAGAGAGAATGGACAAAAGTAGAGGTGAATTTAGATGAAGAATTCCCCTAAACCAACATGCCAAGACTCTAACTTGATTAATGATTAACCCAATTGCTTAGACCCTAGAATCCCTAATGTGAATTATATCCTTTCTCAAGTGAAACAAGTCCTGCCTTCTCGGTTGATTAATTGGAATCTCTTCTCAATTAAAACCCCTAAAAGATGCAATTTCTAATCAATGGACTCTATTTGTAGTTGAGCTTTAATCCTAACACTCAACTTAGGAAGAACTCATGTAATCCTATCTCTAGCAATTCATTCAAGTTCTCTCTATTCATAAAGTGATCTAATCATATGTGTAATCTCTCGATATACCCATACAAAATCAATACTTGAATTGAAGGATGCATGCAAATCCCAATCCAAAACACAAATAAACTCATGAATAAATCTAAGAACAAAGTGGGTCTTTCATTAAGCCAAGAATAAAATTATAGACATAAGAATTTAGGGTTCATCCCATCTAAATCATAAACTCAATTCATAATTACAAGAATAAAATTAACAAAAGACAAGAAAGAAAGAGAAAGCTCATTCTCATGCAGCCCCCTTGAATCCTCCCTTGCATCTTGATAAAATCTTCTTGCTTTCACCATTGAAGCCCTTGAGTTGTCCCTCTACTGTGACACCCTAGAAATTCATATGAAACTATTTTATTCATGTATGTTTATATGTAGCTCAAAATAATAATGATAATGGTAGAAAAAAAAACCCTAAAACGTACTTAAAAGAAAAATTCTTTCATTTGAAATCTAGCATTAACTCTTGATTTATTAGTTGGAGGATTTCTTAAGTTAATTAGGTTAATTAACTAAGTTTCTTTCCTCATTGAGTAGAAAACCTAAGAATTAAATTTGGATTAAATTCATTAGATCATTAGGTTTTCATAGTGTTTCATTTAAACTAGTTTATATTACTATTTCTAGTTTTTTTTACTACTTAAACTTTAGCTCATTTTTCTCAAAAATTTCACTTATTCACTTGTTTTATTTTCTCTTCTTGGCAGAATTTTTATTTCTCTCTTTTCTTCTTCCTTGGCCGAAAATTCTTCTTTCTTTTCTTTTTTTTCCTTTGGCCGAATTTTCTCTCCTTTCTCTCCCTCATGGCCGGATGTCCCTTCTCTTTATTTCTTCTCTTTTTGCTTTAATATTTATGTCATAATATTATTAATTACTAGGTGGAAGAGATCTTTCTTGTGTCACCAATTAAATTAAAACAAGTTTACCACTAATGCCTACAAAGCCTAAAGCCTAACTTGCTTCTTGTAATATTTTTATTGGTTAATCTTTCTCCCAACTTTTCCATTATTTCTTCTCTATTTTCCTAGACTATTTCCTTCTCTTTTCATTTTCACTTGGCCGGCCTTGCTCTCTCTCCTTTTCTCTCATATTTCTCTCAACTTCTTGGAGCATTTCCTTCAAACTTTGGGCAAATTTCACCATAGGAAGTGGGTTTCCCTACCTTCTAAGCAAAGTTCTAGGCTTGTTTAAGGTATGTACTACAAGCTTTAACCATTAATTTCAAGTTTAATTAGTATTTTGCACTAGTTTAATCTTGAGTTCTTATGATTTTTTAACTTGAAGATTCATGCCTAAAGTGAAGTATGACTTGTTAGAAATAATGTTTCTTGGGTAGATTGGGTAGTAGATAGCATATAAACCTTGAAATTTCATGAGCTACATGTTGAATGGTTGAAGGTTCTTGAAGCTAAATCCTTGAATTTTGGTGGAAATTTGATTGAATTTGAGCTTGGATTGAACTTGGAAGTTGTAGAACTTATTGAATTGTGGATTTGATGATTGAAATCTTGGTGAAAAACCAAGTTGGAAGGGCCGAATTTAAGGGGAAATAATGCCAAAATTTTGTTAGAAAACCCTAAAATAAAAACCCTAAAATGAAAACCCTAAAATGAAAACCCTAGAATGTAAACCCTAAACCCTAAACCCTAAACCCTAAAACAAAAACCTTAGAAAAAAAAAGGGGGAATATTTCTTGATTTTTCTTACTAAGCTAATTAGAGTTTAAATCTAGTTTTCATTAGATTATTTTTTTTATTTCAGGACCTGAAAGTGAGACCCGACCTTTTTACGAAATATTTTCGTAGGCATTTCAGGTGAGTGTCTTTATGTGTGCATGATGCATGTAACGTGATATTTCATTTGTAAATATTATGCTTTGATTGCAAATATTATGAGATAAAAATGTGCTACTTGAGGAAAGATGTGTACTTTATCGCATCTATTCCACAACGTGCTACTTGTTTTCATGATTAAATGTGTTACTTGTGTTTGAGACTTCCGTGACTAATTTCACCGTTACTTCACGGATAGTCAACTTGAACGGGCGTGGGAGGATATAAGGTGCTGGGTGTTTTAGGGCGTGATGTTCATTCCCTCATGAGTTGTTAATCCTCTAAGAGGCCAACTCTGGGTTGAACTTTCTTGTGTGTTGGCCCTCCAAGGTCGAGGTTACTCCCTGGATGTGGTAGCATGTTAGGAGGTTATAAGGTGTGGTGGTTAGGGTCTTGCTTGATAATACCGGTATGACTTTGGCACGGACCTGAGCTATTATCTCGGTCCCAATGCCTTGTTTATATAATCGGTACTTGTTTCTCCTGCGGTCGAGCTTGCTCCCGGGGTTGAACCCTGTATCCGCCATTGACTAATTGTTTAATTATTTGTTCATGTGCTGATTAAATATCTTGTTAGATTATTTTATTTTTCTGAAATAGTAGATTTTTTGGACTGCCTGCATGATTTGGACACTCACTGGGCTATTATAGCTCATTCCTTCATTTGTTTTCTTTACTCAGGTATTTCTCACTCTTAAAGCTGGGAATGGCGAATTTAGTTATAGTAGACTTTTGTTTTGTATTTTGGTCAACCTAGTTGATTGGTTACCATTGTAAATAATATGTATATTTTGGACATGGAAACTTGTAGTACATGGTCTGTACATTTTAGTGACTTTTGTATCTTAAGTTGAACTATGTGAATGTAATCTATTTTGGGTTAACTATACGTGTATGTGCTGAGTGCGTGTTTGAGTGAGTCCTGGCGAGAGCTAGGCAGGCAGTCCGCTAAGCCCTTTGGTGCGCCTCTGGGTAAGGTGGGGCTGTCACAGTTGGTATCAGAGCTTAGGCTTGAATCCTGTCTTTAGTGCTAGTCTTGTTTGGGGTGTCAGGGTAGGAAAATTTGGGTTGAGTCGATGACGCTTGGGCCTGATCAACCTGAGTGTGAGAGATAAGATCCGAATTTCCGCACCTGGGCACTATTGTGTATATGCTTGAGATTGTGTTTAGGTTACTTTTAAGCTTGATATTTGAGTGTGATATTTAAGTATTATTTATTATTAAGTATTTGTGGGATAGACCTAATTAATTTATTATTTAAACCTGTAGGTATGTCAGAGAGTGATAGAATTGAGGCACCACCGCCATCGGTTGCAGCGCCGTTGCAGCGTGAGCATCGTCGGAGACCCATTGTCCGTTTCCGTGAGGGACCCGGGCATCCCTACCGCACTTTTTCTCCTGCCCGTCGAGTCTGCCCTGCTTGTGGGTGTTGGAGGACTTATTCTTACCCTGATTACGTCGTGCTCTCTTTGATAGAGGATAGTAGGCGGGTCGAGGGGGAGGGTAGCATCTCCCAGGCCCGTACTTCATGACTTGAGAGGGATCATTAGAGGCCAGGCTCGGAGGATTCGCGAGCTAGAGACTACTGTTCAAGAAGAACAGCAGAGGACTGATGCTTACCGCGAGCAGTACCAGGATTTACATGGTCGTCTTACACGGGTTGTGCAGCATGTTAGAGATCGCACGGGACGACTGGTAGATGAGAGTGGGTTGTTAGTGGCTCATGTATTAGATGAGGTTCGGGACATGGTTCAGCCGGCAGGGCCAGCGCAGGCTGGACCTGTACCTCCTGGGGTCGAGGAGGCTCCGGAGGAGGAGTCAGACTAGGGATGTGAGTTCCGTGGGATCGGTTCAGTTGGACTAGATTTCTATATAGATATGTATATGAACTTTTGTTAGTTTGTTATGTTTGTATGTGTGACATGTTTTGTACGTGGACTTTGGAAAATGTATAACTTGAACTACTTGTAAAAATATGTGTATATGTGAACTTGCTTGGCATAAAACTTGATCTTTTGGTTACTCTTGCATTTATGCATTTTAAAGTTATATCATGTTATTTATTTCCGTGAAATTTGAAATAATTTATTTATGTTACTATAGAATAATAAGTCATGAGTGGACGTGGTCGTGGTAGAGGACTGTCCCCGTCGCCAAGACCGGGGCGAAGAAGCTACCTCTAGCGTAAATCCACCTATAGGGGTCGATCCAATGATCGCGGTCTTAAATCGAATGACCGATGTTCTAACACAACTTGGGACCCGACAGAATCCGGTCGTGGAAGCTGGCAGTTCTCATAGAAACCCAGTTATAGGGGAAGACGTGGCCCTGGAACGGTTTCAGAAATTCAACCCTCCCAAGTTTAACGGCAGCCCAAATCCTGAAATTGCTGAAAAATGGTTAGAGGACATTGAGAAAATATTTGCCGCCTTGAAATACCCGGATGAACGGCAAGTGACCTTTGCTGTATTTCAATTGGAGGGTGCTGCCACCCCTTGGTGGAACCTAGTGAACGCCAAGTGGGAAAGATATCAAACTCTGAAGACATGGGCAAACTTCACCAGGGAGTTCAAAGAAAAATACATTCCCGTGCGAGTACAAGAAAAACGGGAAGACGAATTTTTGAAGTTGAGACAAGGTACACAGAGTGTAGCTGAGTATGAAGCTCAGTTTACTAAATTGTCTCGTTATGCCCCGGAACTGGTGGCCACGGAACGACGAAGAAAGAGAAGGTTTATTCAAGGCCTAAACCTGGAAATTCAAGATGCCCTTGCTGCCGCCACTATAGATACCTATGAAGCTGCGGTGGAAAAAGCGCAGAAAGTGGAAGAAACAAAGTCCTTGGTCCGCACGGTGAGAGCAAGGAGACGAGAAGGTGCCAGTGACGCTCGACCCCCGACCAGAAACGCTCCAGCCCCTAAGACTGGGAGGGGAACTGGAGGAACAAGAATTGGGCAGGGTGCCCCGTTCGGAAGGGCAAGAGGGGCTCCAATGACAAGAGCTCCGCCAAGAGGTGAACGGAAGGAGGACACGCAGAAGGAGACACGACTACCAGCTGCATCTGTGGCCTGTGGATTTTGCGGTAAAGGTGGTCATATAGAAACCGACTGTTGGAGGAAGAACCGCAAATGTTTGCTCTGCGGTAGCGGCGACCACAGGATAAATCAATGCCCAAGGCAAACGGCTGGCGGATCGAGCAGCGTTCAACCCGGGCCCAAGGAGACTAATCAAGCTAAGGAGGGCGGCAATAAACGGAAAGTACCAGCACGCGTTTACGCCCTCGACAAGCGTGATGGCCCAGGAGTCATCCGCAGTCATTGAAGGTACGATCCTTGTTTTTCATCATCTAGCTACACTACTAGTAGACCCTGGCTCTACCCACTCATTTGTGAACCCACAATTTATGACTGCCCTAGAAGTCCAACCTGTTAAATTATTTTATGAATTGGAGGTGAGAACTCCCACTGGGGACCATTGCCTGACAACCAATCTTATTTATAAAGATTGTGAACTTCGGGTAGGAGAAAGAAAATTCCTGGTGGACCTTATAGCTTTACCTATTCGGGGATATGATGTAATATTAGGCATGGACTGTTTAACCCGGTATAATGCTCAATTAGATTGTGGGACGAGAGTGGTGAATTTTAAAATACCGGGAGAACCTATTTTAAGGTTTGATGTAAAGAAAACTTTAGCTTCCTCAAACCTCCTCTCTGCCATGCAAGCTAGGAAACTGATATCTCGGGGGGCCGTAGGGTATCTTGCTTATTTGATTAATACACCTGAAGATAAAGTGAGACTCGAGGATGTGCCAGTGGTAAAAGAATTTCCTGATGTTTTTCCGGAAGAATTAAGTTCGTTACCACCGGGGAGAGAAGTAGAATTTGGAATAGAATTGATTCCAGGAGCGGCGCCAATATCCAGGACTCCATACCGCATGTCCCCTGCAGAACTGGGAGAACTTAAGATTCAACTCCAGGACTTATTGGAAAGAGGCTTTGTCAGGCCGAGTGTATCACCTTGGGGAGCCCCAGTATTGTTTGTGAAAAAGAAAGATGGTACCCTTAGGCTTTGCATTGACTATCGAGGTTTAAATAATGTCACTATAAAGAATAAGTATCCCTTACCTCACATTGATGAACTGTTTGATCAGTTGGAAGGTGCGATCGTATTTTCCAAGATAGACCTGAGGCAAGGGTACTATCAGCTGAAAATTAAGGAGGAAGATGTGCCTAAGACTGCATTTAACTCTCGCTATGGTCATTATGAGTTTGTGGTGATGCCATTTGGGTTAACGAATGCTCCGGCGGCTTTCATGGATTTAATGCATAGGGTTTTTAGACCATACCTGGACCAATTTGTGGTGGTCTTTATTGATGATATTTTAATATTTTCTAAGTCCCATGGGGAGCATGAGAAACATTTAAAGATTGTGTTACAGACTTTGAGGGATAATAGATTGTATGCTAAATTTAGCAAGTGTGAATTTTGGAAGAATCAAGTATCATTTCTAGGTCATGTAATTTCGGGTGAAGGAATAGCGGTGGACCCCTCTAAAGTGGAAGCTGTGGTCAATTGGAAGCGACCTGAAAATCCCACGGAAGTTCGTAGCTTCTTGGGTCTAGCGGGCTATTATCGGCGGTTTATCAAGGATTTTTCAAGGATAGCCACACCGCTCACTATGTTGACCCAGAAGAATGTTAAGTTTAATTGGGATGAAAGGTGTGAACAGAGTTTTAATGAACTCAAGAAACGATTAACATCGGCCCCGGTGCTGGCATTGCCTAATGGGAAAGAAGTTTTTAGTGTGTATACCGATGCTTCACGAGAGGGCCTAGGATGTGTACTAATGCAAGGGAAAGCAAGTTGTTGCCTATGCTTCCCGTAAGTTAAAACCTCATGAAAGGAATTACCCTACTCATGACCTGGAATTAGCTGCTGTGGTATTCGCGCTCAAGAAGTGGAGACATTATTTATATGGGGTCACCTTTGAGGTGTATACGGATCACAAGAGCCTAAAGTATTTATTTTCTCAAAAAGAGTTAAATTTGCGGCAACGAAGGTGGGTGGAGTTATTAGAAGATTATGACTGTACTATTAATTATCATCCGGGTAAAGCTAATGTTGTCGCGGATGCTCTGAGTAGAAAAGCTCAAGTGGCTAACTTGGTTATCCGTGAGTGGAGGCTATTAGAGCAATTTAGCGAGAGCAATCCACGGATAGTTGGGTCTAAGGTGATTTGTGGGAATGTAAATGTACAATCTGAATTATTGAAACAAATTGGAGGAGCTCAAGACAAGGATCCTACACTACAAAGACGGATAGAGAAAGCTAGAGCGGGGAACTTACCTGAGTATAGCGTAGGACCGGAGGGTTTGTTGAGGTTCCGAAACCGTATCTTCATTCCAAAAGACGAAGAATTGAAAAGAATAATCTTGGATGAGGCCCATCGTTCCAGGTACACTGTGCACCCGGGGAGTACAAAGATGTACCAAGATCTAAAGAAATTGTATTGCTGGGATAATATGAAGAGGGAAATAGCAGAGTATGTTCAAACTTGTCCGACGTGTCAACAAGTCAAAGCTGAACATCAGAGACCATCAGGACTGTTGCAACCTTTGGAAATCCCAGAATGGAAATGGGAGCACATTACCATGGATTTTGTATCTGGTTTGCCGAGAACCCAAAGAGGGCACGACGCTATTTGGGTAATTGTTGATCGCTTGACTAAATCTGCCCATTTTCTGCCCATGAACATGACTTATTCTTTGGAAAAACTTGCTCGAATGTTCATTGATGAAGTGGTGAGACTGCATGGAATTCCGGTAAGTATCGTCTCGGACCGAGATCCTCGATTTACTTCTCGACTGTGGAGACAAATGCACGAAGCCTTGGGAACAAAGTTAAACTTTAGCACGGCTTACCATCCCCAGACCGACGGACAGTCCGAACGCGTAATCCAAATCTTGGAGGACATGCTACGAGCAAGTGTGATGGATTTTGGTAGCAATTGGGATCAACACGTGACCTTGATTGAGTTTGCATACAACAATAGCTACCAATCCTCTATTCAGATGGCCCCGTTCGAGGCACTATACGGAAGAAGATGCAGAACGCCAGGTTATTGGGATGAAGTTGGCGAACGGAAAATGCTGGGTCCAGAAAAGGTGCCGTGGATAGAAGAAGCTTACGAAAAAGTTAAGCTAATCCAACAACGACTCCAAACTGCTCAGAGTCGACAAAAGAGCTATGCCGACACTCGAAGGAAAGAGTTGGAATTTGAGGTCGGAGACACTGTGTTTCTCAAAATCTCGCCGTTCAAGGGAGGCATCCAGTTTGGTAAGAGAAAGAAGCTTCAACCAAGATACGTGGGACCATTCAAAATTATTAAACGTATCGGCAAAGTGGCATACCAACTAGAATTGCCTTCAAAATTGTCTAAGATGCATAATGTTTTCCATGTATCCGTTTTGAAAAAGTACCACCCGGACCCACGGCATGTGCTTCAACCTGAGGAGATTGAGCTTGATGAAACGTTGGTCTATGAAGAGCAACCCGTTCAAATCTTGGACCGCAAAGTGAAAGAACTAAGAAATAAACAAATTCCTCTTGTCAAGGTCCTGTGGAAACACCATGACTTGGAAGAAGCCACTTGGGAGACAGAGAAGGAAATGCGGGAAAATTATCCCCGGCTCTTTGACAATCCAGGTAGAATTTCGAGGACGAAATTCTTTTAAGGGGGGAAGGATGTGACACCCTAGAAATTCATATGAAACTATTTTATTCATGTATGTTTATATGTAGCTCAAAATAATAATGATAATGGTAGAAAAAAAAAACCCTAAAACGTACTTAAAAGAAAAATTCTTTCATTTGAAATCTAGCATTAACTCTTGATTTATTAGTTGGAGGATTTCTTAAGTTAATTAGGTTAATTAACTAAGTTTCTTTCCTCATTGAGTAGAAAACCTAAGAATTAAATTTGGATTAAATTCATTAGATCATTAGGTTTTCATAGTGTTTCATTTTAACTAGTTTATATTACTATTTCTAGTTTTTTTTTACTACTTAAACTTTAGCTCATTTTTCTCAAAAATTTCACTTATTCACTTGTTTTATTTTCTCTTCTTGGCAGAATTTTTATTTCTCTCTTTTCTTCTTCCTTGGCCGAAAATTCTTCTTTCTTTTCTTTTTTTTCCTTTGGCCGAATTTTTCTCTCCTTTCTTTCCCTCATGGCCGGATGTCCCTTCTCTTTATTTCTTCTCTTTTTGCTTTAATATTTATGTCATAATATTATTAATTACTAGGTGGAAGAGATCTTTCTTGTGTCACCAATTAAATTAAAACAAGTTTACCACTAATGCCTACAAAGCCTAAAGCCTAACTTGCTTCTTGTAATATTTTTATTGGTTAATCTTTCTCCCAACTTTTCCATTATTTCTTCTCTATTTTCCTAGACTATTTCCTTCTCTTTTCATTTCACTTGGCCGGCCTTGCTCTCTCTCCTTTTCTCTCATATTTCTCTCAACTTCTTGGAGCATTTCCTTCAAACTTTGGGCAAATTTCACCATAGGAAGTGGGTTTCCCTACCTTCTAAGCAAAGTTCTAGGCTTGTTTAAGGTATGTACTACAAGCTTTAACCATTAATTTCAAGTTTAATTAGTATTTTGCACTAGTTTAATCTTGAGTTCTTATGATTTTTTAACTTGAAGATTCATGCCTAAAGTGAAGTATGACTTGTTAGAAATAATGTTTCTTGGGTAGATTGGGTAGTAGATAGCATATAAACCTTGAAATTTCATGAGCTACATGTTGAATGGTTGAAGGTTCTTGAAGCTAAATCCTTGAATTTTGGTGGAAATTTGATTGAATTTGAGCTTGGATTGAACTTGGAAGTTGTAGAACTTATTGAATTGTGGATTTGATGATTGAAATCTTGGTGAAAAACCAAGTTGGAAGGGCCGAATTTAAGGGGAAATAATGCCAAAATTTTGTTAGAAAACCCTAAAATAAAAACCCTAAAATGAAAACCCTAGAATGTAAACCCTAAACCCTAAACCCTAAACCCTAAAACAAAAACCTTAGAAAAAAAAGGGGGGAATATTTCTTGATTTTTCTTACTAAGCTAATTAGAGTTTAAATCTAGTTTTCATTAGATTATTTTTTTTTATTTCAGGACCTGAAAGTGAGACCCGACCTTTTTACGAAATATTTTCGTAGGCATTTCAGGTGAGTGTCTTTATGTGTGCATGATGCATGTAACGTGATATTTCATTTGTAAATATTATGCTTTGATTGCAAATATTATGAGATAAAAATGTGCTACTTGAGGAAAGATGTGTACTTTATCGCATCTATTCCACAACGTGCTACTTGTTTTCATGATTAAATGTGTTACTTGTGTTTGAGACTTCCGTGACTAATTTCACCGTTACTTCACGGATAGTCAACTTGAACGGGCAGTGGGAGGATATAAGGTGCTGGGTGTTTTAGGGCGTGATGTTCATTCCCTCATGAGTTGTTAATCCTCTAAGAGGCCAACTCTGGGTTGAACTTTCTTGTGTGTTGGCCCTCCAAGGTCGAGGTTACTCCCTGGATGTGGTAGCATGTTAGGAGGTTATAAGGTGTGGTGGTTAGGGTCTTGCTTGATAATACCGGTATGACTTTGGCACGGACCTGAGCTATTATCTCGGTCCCAATGCCTTGTTTATATAATCGGTACTTGTTTCTCCTGCGGTCGAGCTTGCTCCCGGGGTTGAACCCTGTATCCGCCATTGACTAATGTTTAATTATTTGTTCATGTGCTGATTAAATATCTTGTTAGATTATTTTATTTTTCTGAAATAGTAGATTTTTTTGACTGCCTGCATGATTTGGACACTCACTGGGCTATTATAGCTCATTCCTTCATTTGTTTTCTTTACTCAGGTATTTCTCACTCTTAAAGCTGGGAATGGCGAATTTAGTTATAGTAGACTTTTGTTTTGTATTTTGGTCAATCCTAGTTGATTGGTTACCATTGTAAATAATATGTATATTTTGGACATGGAAACTTGTAGTACATGGTCTGTACATTTTAGTGACTTTTGTATCTTAAGTTGAACTATGTGAATGTAATCTATTTTGGGTTAACTATACGTGTATGTGCTTGAGTGCGTGTTTGAGTGAGTCCTAGCGAGAGCTAGGCAGGCAGTCCGCTAAGCCCTTTGGTGCGCCTCTGGGTAAGGTGGGGCTGTCACAGTTGGTATCAGAGCTTAGGCTTGAATCCTGTCTTTAGTGCTAGTCTTGTTTGGGGTGTCGGGTAGGAAAATTTGGGTTGAGTCGATGACGCTTGGGCCTGATCAACCTGAGTGTGAGAGATAAGATCCGAATTTCCGCATCTGAATTTTATGCTTCAAGGCCCAACAATTAGCTGTAGGATGCCCTCAACTCCCTGAATAATAGGCATAGATGGCTTGATGATCATAGTCACGAGGTAACTCGTGGGGAAAAGTTTTCTACGAAATTGTGCCAAGTTTACTTGCTGCTCTCAACTGTTCATATATTTGATCAAGGGGACGACCGAGGGGAGTGAATGTCCTCGGCCATTTTTGTGGTGGGTTTGTTGGACCAGCGGCATTTTGGAGTTGATTGAGTAGAGCATAGTTATTGGGATAAGCAAGTCTTGGACGGATTTGCATGGGTGGTCGAAGGTTATTTTGGAATACTGATTGAGGATTTTGGAACATATGTTGGGTATGAGGCTGGGTGTTGGTGTGGTAAACAGTTGACGGTTAGAATGTTGTAGGTAAGGAGTCGTGTATGAAGAATAGTTCTAGGTTTCGGGTCTAAATGATGGGCCTTGATCCCAAATAAAGGCAGCTTCTCCTTCTTTCTTCTTGAATTGGAGTTTCTTCTCGTTGTTGCTGTGATTCTGGTTTTGCAAGGCTTCCAATTGCAGTTTCAATGTTGTTATATTAATTATTTTGCCTACTTTGACAAACTCATCATACTCCTCAAGCTTGTTGATGACGATAGCAAATGAACTTCCAGTCATACGAAAGATCTCCTCAAAATACGGTGGGTCATGAGCCTTAATGAAAGTACGCACGATCTCTTCCTCATTCATGGGAGGCTCCACTTTAGCAGCCAACTTTCTCCATCTTTTGGCATATGTCTTGTGATCCTCCGAAGGTCTCCTTTTGGTACTCTCTAGTGTAGTTCGTGTTGGTGCCAATTCACAGTTAAACTCATATTACTTTACAAAAGCTATTGACAAATCTAACAAAGTCTTTATCTCATGAGGCTTCAGATTTGAATACCAATCTAATGCATCTTCTTCTAGACTCTCAGGAAATAGGCGCATGGGTAAGTTCTCATCATCAATTGGTTTGCTAAGTTTATTAGCAAACATCTTGAGATGAGTCTTAGGATTGCCAGTTCCATTGTACTTAGTGTAGACACCAAATTTTAACTCACCATTTATTTTCAAACATTGGGGGGCATATTTACATTTTTGGGCCAAATTTTAATTTTCCAATAATTTTAGAGGCAAACAGTAATTTTTATCTGTAAATATTTTTCTATTAGCTTTGGGAGTTTTAAATTCATATTTTTACTTTTATACACATTTGTTAATTTTTTTATAATTTTTCCGGATTTAATTGCTATTCTTTTTATATTTTTACCAGCACAAGGACAAAATGGTAATTTTGCCTCGCAAACACCAATTTATCTCATTTTAAGTCCCAAATTTATTTTTCTAATTTTTTAAGCATGTTTCTAAATTTTTTATCTTTTTTAGGACGATTGCTATTTTTTCTGTAAATACTACATTGAAGGGCAAAATTGTCATTTTACAGTTTAAATTCATTTTTTGTCAATTTTTAAGCCATAAATGCATTTCTTAGGGTTTTAAGCTTATTTTTAATTTTTGGTAATTTTTCGAGGTCAATAGCTATTTTTCTGTGAATTTTCATTGTTCATGGGCAAAATCGTTATTTTACAATTTAAATTTATTTTTTGTCAATTTTTGAGTCATAAATGAATTTCCTAGGGTTTTAAACTTATTTTTAATTTTTGGTAATTTTTCGAGGTCAATAGCTATTTTTCTGTGTATGTTCGTTGTCCAAGGGCAAAATCGTCATTTGACACCCTGAACTCGTTTTTGATCAGTTTTAAGCTCTAACCTTTATGTTGAAATCTACTTTGAATTTTTTGAAAAATTTTAGAGATTGCTATCATTTCTTTATATTAATTTTTAATTTTTTTTGGCTTAAAAAATTTTTCTTAAATAAAATTAGAATTTTTATTACGGGTGGCGTTTTTGTTATTTTGTAGTATTCTTGGTGACCAAGAAAATTGGCCCTATAAATACCCCCTTTAATCAGAAAAAAAAAGAGAAAAAAATTGAAAACCCTAAAAACACACTCACTTTTTATTCCCAAAAGATCAAAACACATAGTTTACACTAAAAAAAAAATACACTTGAAGCCGCCTGGTTACTATTCATCGTTCCATCTACTATTCATAATCAGATTAATCTTCAAGCTAAAACGGTGAGTTCTTCCTTTTATTTTGCTTTAGTTTTTTCTATTTCTTTATGTGAATCTGATTAGTTCTAAGTATTCATTTGGAATTTCAGTTAAATATGTTTGTTTTTCTTTTAGTTTAAATTTTCCGGGATTGTGGTCTTGTTCTGGGTTTTGTTTTCCTGTTTCTGGGTTCTTCTCTCCTCTCTTTCCCTCTTCTGTTCCACCGTTCTTCAACCATCATCAACCACTAGAACTTCCACCTCCACTAGCAATCCACCACAAACCACCGAACTCCTCTCCTGTTTCCTCCTTACCCTTCTAGCAGCAAGTCCAGTCCATTCTAGCAGCAAGTCCAATCCAGAATCATCCATAGCTCCACCTTCAACTAACCTCCACCAGCCAAATTTCCTCCATTTCCCCTGCAACCAATTACCATATCTCCACCAAACATTCAAGCCGTGCCAATCACCACCGTTACCATCGTCAATTACCATTCACAGCAAATGACCCCTTGCAAATCGCAAACAATTGCTGACCATCACCACCAAACCCACCCTTGCTCAGCCCACAGTCAATCATCATACTCTTCCCTTTGTCCCACTGCTATCACCAACACACAGTCACCAAAATTGATTAACAAAGCCTACAAAACAAGCCCATAACCTGCAAGAAAAGAGCAGAAATAGACACAAAAACAAATAGCTCCATCTATGCCCCAAATTAATGACCAAACCATCACTTGCTCAAATTGAAACCACCAACACCACCATTCCAAAACCACTGCAATCACCACCAAATTCCAACCATTTTCCCCTCCAATTTGACCATCGCCCAATTGAATCTCAGCCATAGTCCGGTCCCATCCAAACCACCAATTCACAATTAAACCCCAAATTCAGTCATTAGCAGCCATAGCAACAACAAGTTCAAACCCCCCAAAATCAATCAGCCATCGCCACAAGCTGACTGAATAGTCATCAGCTTCGCCAATCCAATGCCTAAGAACACAGAGCCTCCCCTGCCATTGCCCCATTAATCGGAGCAACCAAGCACTACCATCAACCTCCCTAGATTACCCCAAACCACACCAAAAACCATCAACCTAGCCTTCTCCCCTCTCACCGAAACCCCTAAAAAGAACCAAGAGAGACAAACAGAGAGCAGAAAGAAGGGGGGAGAATCAGATAGAGGAAAAGAAAAAAAAAGCAGAGGGAAGAAGATAGAGAAGAGAGAATAGAGAGAAAAAAAAAAGAAAAGAAAATGAGAATAGAACGCGAGATAGAGAAGAGAGAAAGAAAAAGAAATAGAAATAGAGAAAGCAGATGGTGAGAGCAAAAACTGAGAAGAGAAAAATAAAGAAAGAAAGGGGAAAAGCAAAGAAAGAATCAGAAAGCTAAGAGAATAGGAAAGGAAAGCAAGAGAGAAAATAGAGACAAAAAGAAAGAGAAGACCAGTGAGAGGGAGATGTGAACTCGGTGGAGAAGAAAAAAGAGAGGAATCGGGGAAAATGATAATAGAATTAGGAGGGGGCAGGAAGAAAGCAGAATAGGATTTGGGGCAATTTTGATTAGATTTTAGGATTTTATTAATGTGTATTTTCTTAATATTGTTTGTTTAGTTAATCCTTTGTTTGATTTTACTTTGTCTTAATTCAGCTTTTCTTAATTCCTTTAATCAGTTAGTTGACCTAATTAATTTAGTTAATTAAACCTAGTTTAATTTAATTATGCATTTTTTATTTTGCTGGTTATTTCATCATAAAAATAGACATTCACATTTTAGCCCCTTAAGTTTCGTTTTTTATTCTTTCAAATAATTTGCTGCATTTTTATTTTAACCCCTTAATACCTTGTTGGAATTTTGATTTTAAACCCTAAAGTTGCTGGATTTGTGTTTTTGTCCACTAACATTGCTAGAATTTACATTCTAGTGCCCCCAAACTTAACAGAATTTACAATCTCACCCCAATTTGCTTTAAATTTGCAATTGCATCCTTTAGACTCACACAAATTTTTAGTTTTACCCCTTAAGTTTTATAGAACTTTATTTTAGTCCTTTAGTTGCTGGAATTTACATTTTACCTTAATTTGTCAATACTTACATTTTTTTGGCTTTATTTATTTATATCGTAATACCTTGACTTGTGTGTTCATTTTCTTAAGTATTGGTACCGGGTCTTCAAAGAGGTATCCCTATTCTTCATTAATTTCTTTATATGTTCCAATGTGCCTTACGTGATTTTATGCATTTTTATTCATATATTTCCTATTTTGCATGCTTTTCATGTATTTATTTCTTTTATGTTATTTAATTTTAAATTTTATTATTTCTTTATTATTATTTTGGCTAAAAAGTGTAATAGTCTTTGTATTTAGCTAGTCAATATAATAGTTAGGCTACATTTCTTATTTTTTAGCAAAATTGTGTATTTGGATAGATAAATGTAATAGATAGGTAGTTTTACTTTTTCACCCCTAAAAATTGTAATTTAACCCTCCGGTGTAATAGTTAGGGCTTTTTTTTTCTTTTTTTTACGTGCTTATGTGCTTACATGTTTTACTGCTTTTTTTAGGAATTTACATCTAGATATTACGCTTACGTGTTAGATGCTCCTACTTGACCTTACATGCCTTTATATGTTTAATTTGCTCTGAATTCATGTTTTATGTTATTCCGTCACCACGCTAGTCCAACGCTAGTTGTGGCCTTCTCGTTTTCTTGCTAGTCCAATTCTAGTAGGGAATTCCTAGAAAGGGCTAGTCCAACACTAGACCCATAGGACATTAGAGTTAGGTGCACTTGTGTGTATTTTACATCCCACTTCACACATTTTTAGTTTTCTTTCCTTCTTACATGATTTTTATTATTATTACTATTATTTATTTATGTTTGACACATCTACATCTAAGTTGCATCTCACTTAGAATTTAGGTCATTTTGTGTGATTCGACTAGAAATATTCGCCTACTCACGTGGAAAGCGGTGGCATACATGCCATTCTTCCCTCTGTGAGTAGGAACATTCAGTCACGAGTTATTAGTTCTCCGTACCCGTTATGTTGCATTCCTACTTTCTTCGACCACTTATTATCTACATTACTATTTTTCTTTTCTTTTTGCATCGCATTTTGCATAGACACTCTTAACTTCCTCGAGGTTTCGAGTCGGGTTTCGCAATTAATGCGATAATCTCGACCAAAACCTTGACGGAACATGCCGACCCTCCCGATACTCTCATTTAGATTTAGGATTTGCATTCATTTAGATACATCCGAACGCGATAGTGTTAGTTTATGCCCTAAAACCAAGATGGTTTAAGGTGTTTTATATGTTGTGTTTATCCATGTGGTATTTTTTCTTTATCGTCTATACTTGTATTTCCATGTTACTTGTTTGATTGATAAAGTCCTTAGAATATTGACTGTGTATTAGAGATTGTAAGGGTTACAATTATGAGACTCTAATACATAAAGTCATATTCTTAAATATCCCTAGTCGTAGTATTAATGAGATTGGACATCATTAAAGCGAATAGACTAGCACATACTTTGCCTCTACTTATGGTAAGTAGTAGTTGATCTCATTGACTATGGTGTGCGTGACACTTAAGTTGGCATGTGGATGCATGTTTGAGAACAAGTTCATTGGATTAATCTGCCAAGAGTTTTAACTATAGTGCCAATGGTTAAACTCTTAATGGCAATGGTGTAAGTGATCCTTTGACTTGAGATTACCATAGTATCTTGAGTGTAGATTGCTATACTTTGACTCTATTCCTCGGTGCCCGTAAAAGGGTAGTCCATAGGTTAGAGATTGGGTATAGTTTGAAGCATGGAAAGATAGTGAGTAATCAATATAGGATTCACCACTCCTTAATAGGCGAGTATATCCCTTTATGGCCACTTGTTGGAAATATTAACTCATAAATCTTCAGCAGAAGTGATAGTATAACTTGGAAATAGTTTCAAGGTTATACATCATGGAGAGTTGTATTTCTGGAACAAGAAAATATAAATTAGTAATTTAAAACTATGCACTATACTTATAGGCTAATTGGGATATAGTGTGGTGAAAGGATATTAATTACACGGTAACATTGTCATTGAAGGGTATGGTCTACCATATGACTTTCCTATTCACTTGGGTGGTCATGATGCATTGCTAGACGCCACTCATGATCTATAAGTATGAATTGATTAATTAGTGAATTAATGATAAATTAAAAGTGTTTAATTTATCTAGCTCAATTAATGAGTTATAATTTATACTTATTGCCAATGTGAATGGAACCTAATGGGTCACACACATTAAGAACAAAATCTTTGGGTTAAAATATAATTAAGATAAGTATGACATGCTTATGGGGTTAATTTATGAGATCAATTAACTTAAAGGATTTATTTATAAATATTCTAAGTCATGCAGGAAATTGGTTTCCTAAAAGAAATAAAGTAACTAATTGGTTTCCTTATGGAATAGATTTCCTAAAGGAGAAGGATTAGCTTAAAGTAAGTTACCTAAACCTTCTTGGTTTCTAATTAGCTTTATTTCCTAAAAGACTAGAATACTTCCTCTATAAATAGGTTCATGCTTTGACTCTTGAATTATTGCAACACAAAAGAAAACTAATGAGAGAAAATTGAAGAAAGAAGAAGGCACACCTCTTTCTCTCTCTAGACGTCTCTCTCTCTCTCTCTCCTAATTGTTAGGTTTTTCTTCTTCTTATGTTCTCAAATAATTCGAGGAAACTAGGACTCAAAAGTCAAAGCAAGCAAGCATACAAGGTTCCCAAAGAAGTTGTTCGTGTGGATATCATTAGAGACTCTATGCTTGGAGGGCTTTTTCATGGTAGATCTAACATCTTCTTCAAAGGATCTTTGCCTAGAAGCATAGAAATCTTCTGTGCTTAAGGTAATCTTCATGCAAACCCCCCTTGTTAATCATATAGATATGTCAAAGAGATCCATGGTTAAGGTAATAAATTTTTATTTTTCCGTTGCGTTACCTATGCTATTACCTTATAGATAGAACTTAGGGTTAATTTAGGAAATCTTCATTAAACCTCACAACTAGCCTCGGCTAGGTTTAAAGGGTGTCTTAGGCGCATGCCTTTGCTTTCCCTTTCTTCAAATGTAACTCCCGAACCTTTGTCTCTCGTTATTATAGACCATAGTCGGAAAAGGATTTTAAATGATTTTTCTAAAATTTTACTTTTGTTTTGTTAAACGATTTTTTCGGATGACTTGGTACACCCTAACTCAGTACTAAGTGGCAACTCCATTTTTTTTAAAAATAAAACCCTTTTTCAAAATTAGTTGGCCAAAACTGTAGCATTTTTAGTCCTGGCCTTATTTTCTTTTAAAAATACCATTTTTTCGAAATAACACATTTTTTACTAAAAACTCAATTTTTATCACACACGCACGGTTTTTTCAAAAATCTATCTTTTCGAAATGGGTCTCGGACCAGATCGTCTCTTCGGGATGTGACAGTCAACGACCGCACCGTGTGTCATTTCGGGGCACGACACTTAGTGAATTTGGGAGCCTTGAAACCCAATGGTAATTGAACATTTGGAAAGAGACAAAGATCATCGTAACCTAATCTGCCATGCCTGTTCAGCCCTTGATTTTTCTTCATAAACTCCTCAAACCGATCCAACCTCTGAAGTAAGTCCTTGTCTACAGGTGTGACAATTTCATCCATAGCTGGCCTTCCTTGAAAGGTGACATCCCACACAAAAGGTTCTGCTGCGTGGTTGTGAGGTGCCTGAAAATTAGGTGGGATACTTGGGTTGATTTGTGGATGAGACTGAGGAAGTGGATAGTTGGGTAGGTTCATTTGAACAAAGTTTGGACGCATAGGCAGTAAGTTAGGATTGACGTAAGCATAGGGTCCTTCAATCGGATTGGTAAAAGGTGCGAGGGAAGCAGCTTGCACATTGGATGCAAAAGGTGTGACAGCCCCACCTTACCCAGAGGCGCACCAAAGGGCTTAGCGGACTGCCTGCCTGGCTCTCGCCAGGACTCGATTCGAGCACACACTAAAAATTTGCAATTCGGTAAAAACTCGTAGATAACAACGGTGACAGTTCTCAGGGTCACATAATATTCAGAACTTAAAAGTAAAAGTACGGGTTTCACAGTTTACATTATATACGTTCATTACTACAATAGTATCTCAAGTAGTTTCTATCAAAATCCTACCAAAATCTACCCTTGAATCCTCACCACCGGCTTTGGAGATAGGAGCCTGTTAAGGAAAACAAATAACAAAGAGTGAGCTATAATAGCTCAGTGAGGATCCCACACATGCAGATACGGAGGCAAACCAAGAGAGAATAAGTAAGCAAATAACATATGTCACAAAATCACATAGGAAAATAATTAAATAAATAATTATTTAAACAAGGGAGGATACGTTCCAATCACGAGAGCAAGTACTGATCGTATGACCATGATAGTGAGAGTGGATTGCCGGTTAAACCTGCATTTTCAAGCAAAAGCCCTATCCGCCATTCACCTTATATCCTCCTGGTTACCGTCCGACCCATCCAGGGTGAGATCTCACCCCGGAGGGCAACGAGCGAGAAGGTTCAGTCCGGAGTTGGCCTCTTTGAGGATTCACAACTCAAGGAAAAGAACCACAAACCCTACAACACCCAGCACCTTATATCCTCCTGGTTACCGTCCGGCTAGACTAACCGCGGTATAACCACGGAAGTCCAGCCAACAAGTTTAATGCAGTGGAAAATTCACAAACAATTATATTCACATCAAGTAGAAATTATACATGTAACAAATCATGGGGTAAGTGCGATAAAGTACACACTTTCCCTTCATATAATACATTGTAACAATTTATGAATATCAAGAACACATGGCACATTGTGACAAGTCACAAGCATCAAGTACAAATAAAATCACATTTTGAACATGTATCATGAATATGTGAAGAAGCACGCATAAGCAAAAGTAAGAGAACACTCACATGCACAAGAAAAGGGACACTCACCTGGCACGCTTAAGAAAATATTTCGGAAAATGGTTGCGTTTCACTCTTGGATCCTGGAATTTATAAGAAAATAATCTAATGAAAACTCAATTTAAACCCTAATCAACTTAGAAAGAAAATTCAAGAAAAACCCCATTAAATTCTAGGGTTTTAGTTCTAGGGTTTAGGGTTTAGGGTTTAGGGTCTAGGGTTTAGGGTTTACCCTAGGGTTTTTATGCTAGGGTTTTCTAGGGTTTTTCTAACAAAATTTGGGCATTATTTCCCCTTGATTTTCGGCCCTTCCAATCTTGTTTTTCATCAAGATTTCAATCAACAAACCCATAATTCAACAAGTTCTACAACTTCTTAGTTCAATCTAAACTCAATTCAATCAAAATTCCACTAAATTTCAAGAGTTATACTCCAAGAATCATTATCCAAATCCGCACAGGGTTGGTTTTCAGCCAACTTCAGGCCATTATTGTGGTCAATCCATCCAGAACTAAGGGATTCTAATTACATGGTTTTAAAGTACGTTTATAGGGCTACAACTTTCATGAAGATCATCAATCCAAATTCCAACTATAACAGGTTCGAAATCAGCGCTCAAGTTGGCTCATCATCAAAACTGTTTTCCGCAGAATCAAATTTTCAGCCAACTTTGCAAACTTTCTGCGATTAATAACTAACGAACCACAGTTCAAGCCTTATACCCTTGGAAAGCCCTATCAATCTTGTTTCCAAAACAACAAGAATCACTCAAATCCAAGTTATCTACATCAAGTTATGAACGTTTTACTAAAACTGGTCCAGCATGACTGTTAATGTAACACTTGAACAAAACCCTAATTAAAGCTTAAATAAAACTTAAATAAAATTGAAATTAATAACAAAAGTCCATGGTACATACCTTAAACAAGCTGAGAACCTTGCTTAGGAAGAAGAAAAGCTCACTTTCTATGGTGGAATTTGTCTAAAATTGAAGAGAGAGCTCCAAGAAAATGAAGAACAAGGGAGGGTAGAGAGAGGGCAGCTAAATTCGTCCAAGAGGGAGAGAGAAAATGGAAGAGAATTCAGTCAAGAAGGTATAAAAGAAGTAAAAGAATAATGGAAGAAAGTGCAACCAATTAGAGCTAAACAAGAGTCAAGTTAGGTTTAGATATTTTGGCAAAATAGGTGCTAGTTGGTTAAATATAATTGGTACAAATTTTAAAGCAAAAAGAGATGAAGAAATGAGAGAGAGAGGGCCGGCCATATGGTGGGGAAAAGACAAGGGTTTAAGTGAAACTTTTAGGTTAATTTTTGTACTAAAGTTCAATTAGTCAAAAGGCTTAATAATGGTAAAGTTGGTTAGTCAAAATTACACACTATTGTAAACTAATAGACCAATAAAATTAACCCAAGTTTGGTACTTAGGTGTACCACTTAATTATGAAGAAAATCTCATTTACTTAACCTAATTAACTTAGGTAATCATCCAACTAATAAAGCAAGAATTAACACTTAACCCTAAGTAAAAGAAATCTCCTTATAATGCACTTTGATTTCCCTCTTCTTCTTTTTTTTTTTTCTCATTCATTTTTTTTTCTACTAATAAACATAATATAACTCAAATAATCTCTTTAGTGCAAATTTCCGGGGCGTCATAGCCTCCCCCCCTTAAAAGAATTTCGTCCTCGAAATTCCACTTTATGTACAGGTACACATATCTTCCAATTCAAAACTCGTAATTTCGTAAACAAAATCATAAACCGAGACTTCACAAATGAGCGAGCAAATCATGATCCATCAATAATTTAGCGAGACGATGGAAGACAAGAAATCATACCTTCCAGTATTCCAGAAGGTTCCTTAGTATCCTGCGTATCTATAGCATATACTTGAGCTGGACCCTTTTGCGTATTCCTATCATTCTTAAATCGGTTAGGTCCCCTGCGTCTAGGTTGGGCGACATTCGACCTGTTAATAGGCATGGCCGGACATTGATTAATATGGTGCTTTGCACTACCGCAAGATAGGCACTTTCGATCTTTTCTCCAGCACTCGTCTATGGTATGATTACTCTTTCCGCAATATTCACAGGTGACTTGAGCAACTGGAGGTCGGGTTCCCTTTTGGGTCTCTTTTCCTTGTTCCCTCTCGTATGAGATTCTTCTTGTTGGAATCTCTTTTAACCTTTCGGGGCGTGGAACTTGCTCGATCCTCATTCTACTAGTCATTCTGTCAGTGTGAGGAGTCAGAACATTTTCAACCGGCGGTCGAGATACATTAATATTTCCACGTTTTCGAGCTTGAGCAGTCTTGATTAAGGACTTTATGTCTTCCACTTGTTGGGCCTTCTCCACCGCGTCCCCGTACGTATCAATGGTGGCGGCGGCAAGAGTGTCTTGTAGTTCTAAGTTCAAGCCTTGGATGAATCTTCTTTTTCTTCGCCGTTCCGTGGCCACTAACTCTGGCGCGTATCGGGACAGTTTGGTGAATTGAGCCTCATACTCGGCTACGCTCATTAATCCTTGTCTTAGTTTTAGAAATTCATCTTCTCTCTTCTCTTGTACACGTAGAGGGATGTATTTTTCCCTAAATTCTTGAGTAAAATTAGACCAGGTTCTCGGAATCTGATATCGTTCCCATTTAGCATTCACCAGATTCCACCAAGGGGTAGCGGCCCCTTCTAACTGAAATACGGCGAAAGTTACTTGTCTCTCTTCCGGATATTTTAAAGCGGCGAAAATCTTCTCTATATCTTCTAACCATTTTTCTGCGGTATCCGGATTTGGTCCACCAGCAAATTTAGGGGGAGCGAACTTTTGGAACCTTTCTAATGCCACATCTTCCTCTATCCCCGGATTTCGGTGGGGGTTGCCGATTTCACATCCCGGGTTCGATCGGTTCCCGAGTTGAATAAGAACATCAGTCATGCGATTCAATACGGCTATCATCGAGTCATCTCTTTCAACCCCAAGATTAGGGTTCACGTTAGACGTTGCCTCTTCGTCCCGATTTTGTCTACGTGGGCGTCCTCGACCTCGACTGGCCATAACTTAATATTCTAGAGCGAGATTAACTAAATATTTTAGAACCCACGCGATAACTAATAAGTCATGTATTGTAAAATGCATATATGCATTAATAAGACAAAAGGTACGAGAGCTATAACAAATAGAGTCACGTACAAACAACAAGAGCAGCAACATTTCACAAATTCACGATGCAAGCATAGTAAAACAAGTACAAGTCCTAATACAGGCTCCAATCTAGAAGTCTAGTCGAATCACCTATAGAACTATTCGAACTCATTTTCCCCCAAACCTAGGCTCTGATACCACCTGTGACAGCCCCACCTTACCCAGAGGCGCACCAAAGGGCTTAGCGGACTGCCTGCCTGGCTCTCGCCAGGACTCGATTCGAGCACACACTAAAAATTTGCAATTCGGTAAAAACTCGTAGATAACAACGGTGACAGTTCTCAGGGTCACATAATATTCAGAACTTAAAAGTAAAAGTACGGGTTTCACAGTTTACATTATATACGTTCATTACTACAATAGTATCTCAAGTAGTTTCTATCAAAATCCTACCAAAATCTACCCTTGAATCCTCACCACCGGCTTTGGAGATAGGAGCCTGTTAAGGAAAACAAATAACAAAGAGTGAGCTATAATAGCTCAGTGAGGATCCCACACATGCAGATACGGAGGCAAACCAAGAGAGAATAAGTAAGCAAATAACATATGTCACAAAATCACATAGGAAAATAATTAAATAAATAATTATTTAAACAAGGGAGGATACGTTCCAATCACGAGAGCAAGTACTGATCGTATGACCATGATAGTGAGAGTGGATTGCCGGTTAAACCTGCATTTTCAAGCAAAAGCCCTATCCGCCATTCACCTTATATCCTCCTGGTTACCGTCCGACCCATCCAGGGTGAGATCTCACCCCGGAGGGCAACGAGCGAGAAGGTTCAGTCCGGAGTTGGCCTCTTTGAGGATTCACAACTCAAGGAAAAGAACCACAAACCCTACAACACCCAGCACCTTATATCCTCCTGGTTACCGTCCGGCTAGACTAACCGCGGTATAACCACGGAAGTCCAGCCAACAAGTTTAATGCAGTGGAAAATTCACAAACAATTATATTCACATCAAGTAGAAATTATACATGTAACAAATCATGGGGTAAGTGCGATAAAGTACACACTTTCCCTTCATATAATACATTGTAACAATTTATGAATATCAAGAACACATGGCACATTGTGACAAGTCACAAGCATCAAGTACAAATAAAATCACATTTTGAACATGTATCATGAATATGTGAAGAAGCACGCATAAGCAAAAGTAAGAGAACACTCACATGCACAAGAAAAGGGACACTCACCTGGCACGCTTAAGAAAATATTTCGGAAAATGGTTGCGTTTCACTCTTGGATCCTGGAATTTATAAGAAAATAATCTAATGAAAACTCAATTTAAACCCTAATCAACTTAGAAAGAAAATTCAAGAAAAACCCCATTAAATTCTAGGGTTTTAGTTCTAGGGTTTAGGGTTTAGGGTTTAGGGTCTAGGGTTTAGGGTTTACCCTAGGGTTTTTATGCTAGGGTTTTCTAGGGTTTTTCTAACAAAATTTGGGCATTATTTCCCCTTGATTTTCGGCCCTTCCAATCTTGTTTTTCATCAAGATTTCAATCAACAAACCCATAATTCAACAAGTTCTACAACTTCTTAGTTCAATCTAAACTCAATTCAATCAAAATTCCACTAAATTTCAAGAGTTATACTCCAAGAATCATTATCCAAATCCGCACAGGGTTGGTTTTCAGCCAACTTCAGGCCATTATTGTGGTCAATCCATCCAGAACTAAGGGATTCTAATTACATGGTTTTAAAGTACGTTTATAGGGCTACAACTTTCATGAAGATCATCAATCCAAATTCCAACTATAACAGGTTCGAAATCAGCGCTCAAGTTGGCTCATCATCAAAACTGTTTTCCGCAGAATCAAATTTTCAGCCAACTTTGCAAACTTTCTGCGATTAATAACTAACGAACCACAGTTCAAGCCTTATACCCTTGGAAAGCCCTATCAATCTTGTTTCCAAAACAACAAGAATCACTCAAATCCAAGTTATCTACATCAAGTTATGAACGTTTTACTAAAACTGGTCCAGCATGACTGTTAATGTAACACTTGAACAAAACCCTAATTAAAGCTTAAATAAAACTTAAATAAAATTGAAATTAATAACAAAAGTCCATGGTACATACCTTAAACAAGCTGAGAACCTTGCTTAGGAAGAAGAAAAGCTCACTTTCTATGGTGGAATTTGTCTAAAATTGAAGAGAGAGCTCCAAGAAAATGAAGAACAAGGGAGGGTAGAGAGAGGGCAGCTAAATTCGTCCAAGAGGGAGAGAGAAAATGGAAGAGAATTCAGTCAAGAAGGTATAAAAGAAGTAAAAGAATAATGGAAGAAAGTGCAACCAATTAGAGCTAAACAAGAGTCAAGTTAGGTTTAGATATTTTGGCAAAATAGGTGCTAGTTGGTTAAATATAATTGGTACAAATTTTAAAGCAAAAAGAGATGAAGAAATGAGAGAGAGAGGGCCGGCCATATGGTGGGGAAAAGACAAGGGTTTAAGTGAAACTTTTAGGTTAATTTTTGTACTAAAGTTCAATTAGTCAAAAGGCTTAATAATGGTAAAGTTGGTTAGTCAAAATTACACACTATTGTAAACTAATAGACCAATAAAATTAACCCAAGTTTGGTACTTAGGTGTACCACTTAATTATGAAGAAAATCTCATTTACTTAACCTAATTAACTTAGGTAATCATCCAACTAATAAAGCAAGAATTAACACTTAACCCTAAGTAAAAGAAATCTCCTTATAATGCACTTTGATTTCCCTCTTCTTCTTTTTTTTTTTTCTCATTCATTTTTTTTTCTACTAATAAACATAATATAACTCAAATAATCTCTTTAGTGCAAATTTCCGGGGCGTCACAAAAGGCAATTGGTTAACCTGCTCAGGGGAATGGTCAACTACCAGCACTAGATTGTTTGGGAGCACCACCACTACTGTTTGCAACAAGTTGGTCAATGACACGCCTCTGTGATACCATTTCTACACTCAAATCCTTAAATTTGCCCAATACTTCGCTCAGCTGAGCCCCCAAGGCAGAGAAATCCACTGACATTGTTTAAGTCATTCTTTGTGGAACATCTAGATTGGAACTCATGTTTATACGGCTTTGCAATTGCCAGGTACGGGACCGCATCTGAATGGGGCTTGTATGAAAAGAAGCTATGATTTAAAGTACCTGAAATACATATTGGAGAGAAAACTGATTCAACTATCCCTTCGTTATTGGTACAGTCAAAATTTATTATTTAAAGGAAAAGAAAAAAGCTAAAATTAGCAAATATATAAATAATTCGGATGCATGTCCTAGAGGGGAGCCCTTATTATGCCAAGGGTAGGCCTAGCATGATGCAACACCCTTGAAGTAGGGCCTGTTCACCAAACCTGTGCTTTGAAACATAATGTCTTGAAGCAAAACACTTTCATTGATAAAGTTAAAGTTTAAATACACTATCTATATCATCTCTCGAAGATGACTTTGTACAAGATCATTAAACTTCTTCAACCTATCTATCATAACATCTTTTGATTCTCTAAAGTACGAGTTCTTCATGCGTTCTGCTTGATCGTACAATTCATCGCATTTTCTCTGTAGCTCCTGGTTCTTCTCTCTAGCATCTTCATACAACTCTTTGTTCCATTCTACCATTTCCTTGCTCCATTCCACTGATTGCCTCAATTGCAAGTTTTCCTTATCCTTCACCTCGATAATAGCCATTAACTTCATTACCTCCTCGGATTGTGCTACTTGCGGTCTATTCTCTTTGTGACACCGAAGCCAATCTTCATACTAAGGGGTCACTAAACCCTTTTGCTTAAACTGTGGATCATAGATAATGTTCTCATCATTGGACAGTGTGCCCCAAGCTTGAGTGATTTGGGTCTTCATTGGAATAGGGTCCAGGCAAACCCTTTTTATCGAAGCTGACGGTGAAACTGGCTAGATCCGGTGTGGGTGGTAGACCTTGAATACGTCCAAACTATTTGAGAAACCTTTTTGGTGTGTAATCAGCAATGCCCTACGTCCCTAACAAAGGTATGAAATCTGACAACTTTGTATGTAGAGCTGGATTTAGACAGTCGGTCCAATCTAATACCCATATAACTTTCTGGTCTGGCAATGTCTCTGAGAAACTCAACTAATCAGATGCGTTCATCGACCTGTCATTCTTATCAACTCTCTTGTGATGAATGACTATGTAGTTATATCGGACCAACGACAAACTATTAGGAGTGGGTAAGCACCTCTTAAAGTGTTCCATAGCCTATATGTATAAAATTTGATTTGATCCACGAAAGAAATTTTTCCCTCTTTGACAGTTTGTACACGAGACAAATATGTCTGTCAATACAGTCGGTTCTCTAGATGCTCTCCAACCTCCAATCCTAAAAAATAAGTCAGTCATAAGTTTGGTGGTCTTGAAACTGATCTTTTGTCTTTTTTGGGAAAAAAATAAATACCGGCCATCACGAAACCATTTACCAACGGCCTCTTATGCTCCCATATCGTCTTGGATGAAACTGTAAAGTCTTCCATATGTTGGTCGAACCCATCTTTCACTGTGAACCGATCGAATAAGATTTTCACATCTATGCTCTAATCTGACCCTTAACCTAGTGAAATGACAGAATTCGGTCTTCTCCGAAACAGTTGGAAACACTGGCACTGTATGTTCTGTTGTCAAGTTTAACATCCCAGCCACCTCCTCAACAGTAATAGTCATCTCTCGATCTCCAATCCTAAATGTTGACCAACTAGAATCCTATAAATGAACCAAAGCTTCTACCAAGCGTCCATCTGCCTCTGTCTTTAAAGTCACCAATTGGTCCTAAAAATTTTGCCACTTGATTGATTTCACTGAAGGAAAGAAGTGCTGGCCATTTCTTGACTTCTGGCGGGACTACTAACATCTAGTAGATGCGTCGTGGACTGTCCATTTGATGCACATCACTATGTCAGATACCTTACCTAAAGGCCTACTCCTCGAGTTTTTACAAAAAATTTAAATGAGCAATTCCCATAAAAGGGTTATATACCCACAGGAAATAAGATTGGTTTATTCCTATAATGGGGTTCCCTAAATGGCATCCCCTTCTAGGGTTAATGCATGATGACAGTTTATTAAAGCAGGATACAATATGCAAACATTTGAAAAATTTATCATAAAATTTAATCCAATCAATTGTGCCTGACTTTATTTGAGAAAAACGAGTTATGAACTATACAAATGATTATTGATTTCAAAATTATGCGTTTGACTCTAAAAAATATGTATTTACTATAAAATGCTTTTAAAAGAAAAACCCAGGGTTGAAATCTTAAAAATTTATTTTTTTTCATAGAAATTACAATTATGGGACCCTCGGATATTTTGGTTCATAAAAATTGCGAAAACTTATAAATGTCTGAAAACAATGAATTTGCAAGACAACAAAATATACTCATGCCTAAAATGGTTGGTTCCCTATAAGAGCATCGTGCCAGGGCTCTTTATTCTATGGTTGTGAACGCAAATCAAATAACAAGAGATAGCACGTTAGTTTATTTAACAGATATCACATAACACATCGATAAAACAAATAGCAGCAAACAGCACAACAAGAAAAATAAAGGGGGTGGATTCCCTCCTCTTGTGCCTGGTGTACCTGATAGGGTGAGGCCGACTCCATCCTAGGCTCTTTCTAAATGGATGCATGAGGTTGGGCTCACTAATACATCTAGACTCGATTAGGCTGTCGGTTCCCAAGCCTTTAGACCTAAGGGTAAGGGTCATCAATTCCAAAGCCCTTGGTCGGTGGTTCGAGTGATCCCACGGACATTGCTACGTGCACATCGTGCCCCGGCCACGTGTCTGAGTGGATCTATTATTAAAATCTCAAAACTCTGGACTTATGGACTTGAGCCAAGAGTTTGAGTGATCTCCTAGACATAGTCACGTGCACATCATGCCACAATCATATGTCCAAGTAGATCGATCCTACTCCTAAATAAGGATAGGTGAGTGACAACCACCAAAAAAGAAAAAGGAAAAAAAGTATCGAATGCACGTATGGAGTGCCCCTTATGAGAGGAAGGAATATAATATTAACATGCATGGGCTCTAAGGGTGATTGACCCCTTTTCCAAATGCAAGCGCGGTCGAATAAAGCAATAGTAAGTAAACAATACATCACATAGATAGACGAGAGATGAGGTGTGGAAAATGCAAAAACAAACCCTAAAAACCTAAAAAAATAAAAATGCAATCCTAACATCCAAACGTGATAGAATAGAAGGGTCAAAGAAGGAAAAGGTGATTAAACTTTGTGCTCGAACTCACTAGTTGTAACACCCTAGAAATTCATGCAAAACCATTTAATTCGCATTATGTCCATTAGTAGAAAAAAAAAAGAGAGAACCGAAATTAGTTAGAATTAAATACCTAGAAGGATTTCTATTTTATGTAGAATGTAGTACTTTTTCCTTTAGAAGTTGTACCCTAGATATCTTATAAGATTAATAGGAAGATAAATGTTAAATCCTACTTCTAATTATGCATGGCCAAGTGGAGTCTAAAGTTCAATAAAGTCAAGCTCTACACTTAGTTTTGTCTTGCTATGATTGGTCATTGTTTTTCCAATTCTTTCTTCATTTCTTTTCTTCTTTACTTAGCCATTTTTTCTCTCTTTTCTCTTCACCTTGGCCGGCCTTCTTTCTCACTTTTCTCCTCATTTGCTTTCATTTTCTTAGAGCTTTTCCCTCCAATTTGATCCTTTTTCTTCCATTGAAAGTGAATCAAACTCATTTCTAAGCAAAGATCTTGCCTTGTTAAAGGTATTCACCATGAACTTTTCTTATTCTTTGAAGTATAAGTTGTAGTTTTATAGCTTTATACCCATGTCTTTAATGTTAAGCATGATTGATTTAAGCCATGAAAATGAAGTTTTATTCCATGATTATGAGGTTTATAGGGCTTGTATGACTTGTAGATAGTGATTGAATCTTGAGATGACATGAATTAAGTATGATTTGGTTGAAGAACCTTGGAGGAGTTCATGTGTTTTTATGACAAATTTGAGGTGAAATTGAATTGATTTTGATATGGAAATTGTAGAACTACTTGAAATTGGGTTGGTTGGTTGTTTTCTTTGCAGGTTAAAAATTTTGGGTTAGTCCGATTATAGGGGAAATGCTGCCGAAATTTCGGTAAAACCTAAGAAGTAAAAGTGATTAGGCTATGATTTAAAGTTATATAAGCTGTAATTTAGTGAGTTGAACGTACAGAAATTTCTGAAGTTGAACTATTAGTGAATCGAATCTTTCCGAGCAAAACCCTAAAAATTTAGAAAATCCTAATTTGAAAACCCTAAACCCTAGGGTAAAACCCTAAACTCCAAAACCCTAGAAATTAAACCCTAGAAAGACTTGGGGTATTTCTCGAATTTTCTTATCGAATTACTTAGATTTTAATCCGGTTTTTATACGACTATTTTCTTTTGAATTTCAGGATCCGAAAGTGAATCAGGACCCTTTTACGAAATATTTTCTTAAGCACTTCAGGTGAGTGTTTTTATGTGTGCATGATGCATGAAATGCCATGTTATACTTGACATTATTATTTAATGAAATGTGTTACTTGAGGAAAGATGTGTACTTTATCGCATCTATTCCGCAATGTGTTACATGCTTTCACTATCCAATGTGTTATTTGTGCTTGCGACTTCCGTGGTTAACTTCACTGTTTTCCACGGTTAGTCAAATTGGGTGTGTACGGGAGAGATATAAGGTGCTGGGCGTTATTCGGTGCATGTTAATTTCACATCTGGGTAAAGTCCTGGAAGAGGCTAACTCATGATTGAATTTTATGCTTGAATTGGACTTCCGTGGCTAACTTCACCGTTACTCCACGGTTAGTCAACCTGGTGTGTTTGGGGTGATATAAGGTGCTGGGGGTTATAGGCGCAGTGATATTCTTTCCTATATGAGTTTCATTCCTCAAAGAGGGTAACTCTGATTGAATTTTACAAGTATCTCAGACCTGAGCTATTAACTCGGTCCCGATACCAATGTTATCTTGTTCATTGATTGATACTCCTGCGAGTTGAGCTTGCTCCCGTAGTGAGCCTGTATCCGCCATTGATTATATGACACTTCACATTGCTTGTTCATCATTTATTGAATTTGTTAATTATTATCCTTAAAGGTTTATTTGTTATTGGTATACTGCATGACTTGAGCACTCATTGGGCTATTATAGCTCATCCCGTTTATTTGTTTTCTTTAACCAGGTTTTCCAAAATATTAAACCTGGAAAAGCTGATTTTGGACGTAGTAAATATTTTGTTTCATGTATTTTAATAGCCCAATTGTTTAGGTTATTAGTGTAAATACTATGTATATTTTGGGATGTAAAACCTCTTGTGATATTTGTATTTTCAAATGAATTAAATGAATGTATTTCTTTATGAATGCATTTTATTTTTGGGTTAAGTACGCTTGGATGTTTGAGTGAGTGTGTGATTTGAGTCATGGCGAGAGCTAGGCAGGCAGTCCTCTAAGCCCTTTGGTGCGCCTCTGGGTAAGGTGGGGCTGTCACAGACTCACTAGTGATCCCTAGTGGAGTCGCCAAAATCCGTTGCATCCTAAATCGATGGTCACGGTGGGGTCATTGACTGTCGCGCCCCGAAAAAGCAGTCCGGTCCAGTGACCCATTTTGAAAAGGTAGAGTTTTGAAAAAACCATGCGTGTGTGATAAAAATTGAGTTTTTAGTAAAAAATGTCTTTTTTCGAAAAAATGGTATTTTAAAAGAAAGTAAGGTCGAGACTAAAAGTGAGATAGTTTTGGCCAACTGATTTTGGAAAAGGGTTTTATTTAAAAAAAATGGAGTCGCCACTTGGTACTGAGTTAGGGTGTACCAAGTCACCCGAAAAAATGCGTTTAACAAAATAAAAGTAAAATTTTATAAAAATCATTTAAAACCCTTTTCCGACTCCAGTCTACGAAAAATGAGAGAAAAAGGTTCGGGAGTTACATTTGAAGAAAGGGAAGGCAAAGGCTTATGTCTAAGGCACCCTTTCTACCTAGCCGAGGCTAGTTGCGAGATTTAATCAAAATTTCCTAAATTAACTCTAAGTTCTATCAGCGTTCTGATGTATCTAAATGAATACAAATCCTAAGTCTAAATGTGAGTATCGGGAGGGTCGGCAATGTTCCGTCGAGGCTTGGTCGGAATTATCGCATTAATTGCGAAACTCGAAGTCGAGACCTCGAGGGAGTCACGAGTGTCTATGCAAAAATGCGATGCAAAAAGAAAAGAAAATAATAATATATAGTAAGTGAAGAAAGAAAGTGAGGTATGCAACATGACAGGTACGGGAGACTAATAACTCGTGACTGAATGTTCCTACTCATGGAGGGGGGGACGGCATGTATGCCACCACTTTCCACGTGAGTAGGCGACTATTTCTAGTCGGATCACACAAAATGATCCTAAATTCTAAGTGAGATGCAATCCTAGATGTCATGCATTTGAAGATGTATCAAAAATAAATAAATAATAGTAATAATAATAAAAATCATGCAAAATGGAAAGAAAACTAAAAATGTGTGAAAGTGGGATGTAAAATGCACACGAGTGCACCTAATACTAAAATGCTCTAAGGGTCTAGCGTTGGACTAGCTCTTTCTAGGGATTCCCACTAGCATTGGACTAGCGGAGAAATGATAAAGCCACAACTAGCATTGGACTAGTGTAGTGACGAAATAATAAGAACTAATAAAACATAAATCAAAATAATAAATCATAAATTGAAAGCAAATAAACATATAAAAACATATAAGAGTACGTATAAGCACGTAACACATAGGCATAATATCTAAATGCAAAATCCTAATGAAAGCGGTAAAACAAATAAGCACGTAAGCACGCAAAAGCACACAAGTCCTAATTATTATACTGGGGATTTAGCTGCAAATTTTTATGGGTGAAAACGTAAAACTACCTATTTATTACATTTATCTATCTAAATACACGATTTTGCTAAAATATAAGAAATGTAGCCTAACTATTACATTGATTAGCTAAATACAAAAATATTACACTTTTTGTCGAAATAATAAAATTTGAATTTAAATAACATAAAATGAATAAATACGCAAAAAGCATGTAAACTAAGAAATATATGAAGAAACATGCATAAAAATCACATAAAGTCATTTGGGACACATAAAGATAAAATTAATGAGAAATAGATATACCTTTTTGAAGACCCGGTACCAATACTAATCAAAATTAACAAACAAATCAAGGTACCTCGGTATAAACAAATAAAGGGCAAAAATATAAAATCCTAACAAAATTAACGTAAAATGTAAATTCTAAGGAACTAAGGGGACTAAAAATAAGATTCTATAAAGCTTAAGGGGAATAATTGGAAATTCACAAAAAATCTAAGGGGTCGAAATGCAAAATCAAAGTAAATTGGGGGGCGAAATGGTGAATTCCAACAATTGGACCAAGTTATAAATTTCAGCAAAATATGGGGTAAAAACTAAAGTTTCAGCAAATTGAGGGGGCTAAATTATAAGTTACAGCAATTATTGGCAAAATTGTAAGTCGATTAGGACGCAATTGAAAGAAAATAAGACCTAAAGGGTTCAAATGCAAAGTTTCTATTTTTATAAAATAAAATACCAGAAAATGAAATGCTAGATTAGACAAAACTACTAAATTAATTAGAATAACTCAATTAAATAACTAACTAACTAAACTAAAACTAAATTAAACCAGCAGATTAACTAAAGATAAAAATCAAAACATAAAATCGAATAAAATAATAAAAAGAAAAACCCCACCCCTTTCTCTAATTTTTTGCTACCCCGTCTTCTTCTTTTACCCCCCCCCCCTCTCTGTTCTTTCTATTTTCCCTTTTCCCATTTTCCTCTCCAGATGCTCTCACTTCTTTCTCTCTCTCATTTCTGTTTTTAGCTGATTCTTCTTTTCTCGAATTTTTCTCACTTCTACTGGTCACCTTCTCCCTCTGTTCTCTCTATAATCTCTTTGTTCTCTTATGTTCTCTCTTCCATAGTTTCTCTTATGATTCTCTCTTTCATTTTCCTCACTCGCAACTTCTCTGTTCTCTCTCATTTCCTCACTTTTCTCTCTGGTCTGCTTCTCAAATTTCTCTCTGTTCTTCACCCCTCTTCCCTCTAGCCTTCTTTCAATTGGGATCTCTAAGGCTCGAATTAACTTCCCATCAATTCCTCCTCCTGCAAAAGGGGAAAGTGGGATGGTGGTGTCAATGGAGCAAGGGGTCGGTGGAAAGTTGCTAGTGGTGATATGAAATTGAGGGTGATGATGACTGAACTGGAGGCAAAGGATTTTTTTGGCGATATTGGGTTGGGCGATTAGGCTCTTGGTGATGGGATTTGAAAGTGCTGTTTTTGTAGGTTGTGGGACTTATGTGAGTTGAATTCAGTGATGATTTGCAGGTGGAGCTGCGGCAGTGGTAGTTGTGGTGTGCAATTGAATTGGATTTGATGTTTGGGTGGTTTCCGGGTGATTCAGTGGTGGCAGAGGGTTGATTTATTTTGTGGGTTGTAGGGTGTTTTTGGTTTTGTTTTTATTTTTTTTACAGGTTGTTAATTGTAGATTGGATTGAATTTCTGGTTGTTAGTGGGCATTGACAGGCTGTGTGAATTGGGGTTGGCTTAGACTGATGGAGGTGGTTCTTTGGTGACTAAATTTTTGTTTGTGTTTGTTTGGTTGTTTTCTTCTCAAGTGATGGGTGGAGGTGGAGGAGATGTCACGGTGGACTAGTGAGTTTATGACCAATAGCTCCAGGTTTGAGGGTTGAATCTCTAAGCAGTTTTGTGAAGGTCGTGGGTGGTTAGGGAGCTATTTTCTGGGGTTGGGTAGTGGGCTTTTTGGTGGTTGACTGGTGGTCGGTGGTGGTTTCATGGTGATGTTTGATATGAGGGAAGGTTGGCGTTGCTGGAGTGGAAACTGAAACTGGTTTGGCAAATGGGGGAACCATTTGAATGGTTGTTCTGGTGGCTTGTGACAAGAAGAATTGGCGATGATGGGCTTGGCTTAGTGAAGATCTAATGGTGGGTGGTGGTCAACTAGGTGATTGAGGGGAATTGAAGATAGAGGTCTATTTGGCCGGAATTGACAATGGGCAGGGAAGAAGGCCGTGGAGGATGAAGAGAGGAGGATGGTGGAGGTTCTAGTAGTGAAGTTGAAGACAGGGGTGGCTTTGAATGGCTTGCTGGTCTGGGTTGTTTACTGGTGGTTGAACGATGGAAGGGAGGTTGAAGAAAGATTGAGGAGGCTCTCTATCGTTGAAGAAGAAGAAGAAAAGGAAATGCCAAAATAGAAAAAAAAAACCCCAAAACTAAAACAGAAAAACAGAAATATCCATATAAAAATCAGATTGAAATGAATCAAACAGGACAAGAATTGAAATAAGAAAATGAAATAAGAAAATACCTGATGAAGAAGGTTAAGGCTGATGATGATCTTGATGAACAGTAGCCGAGACCGATGAACAGTAAAATCGATGGTTGATGAAAATGAACAGTGGAAGCAAAAATGATAACGGCAGCTTGTGTGTCTGTTTTTTTTGTGTGAATTGTGTGTTTTGATCTTTAGAGCATAAAAGTAAAAGTGTTTTTAGGGTTTTTCATTTTTTTTCTTTTTTTTTTATATAAGGGGGGTATTTATAGGGCTAGTTATCTTGGTCACCAAGAATACTACAAAATAACAAAAATGTCACTGGTAATAAAAATTCTAATTTTATTTAAGAAAAATATTTTTAACCCAAAAAATTAAAAATTAATACAAAGAAACGACAGTAATCTCCAAAATTTTCCAAAAAATTCAAAGTAGATTTCAAAATAAAGGTTAGGGCTTAAAACTGATCAAAAACGTGTTCAGGATGTGAAATGACGATTTTGACCCTGGACAACGAAAATACATAGAAAATAGCTATTGGCCTCAAAAAATTACCAAAAATTACAAATAAGCTTAAAACCCTGGGAAATGCATTTAAGACTCAAAAATTGGTGAAAAGTGAATTTAAACTGTAAAATAACGATTTTGCCCATGGACAACGAAAATACACAAAAAAATAGCTATTGACCTTGAAAAATTACCAAAAATTAAAATAAGCTTAAAACCCTAGGAAATGCATTTATGACTCAAAAATTGGTGAAAAATGAATTTAAACTATAAAATGACGATTTTGCCCCTGAATGTAGTATTTACTGAAAAAATAACAATCGTCCCCGAAAAATAAAAAATTTAGAAACATGCTTAAAGAATTAGAAAAATAAATTTGAGACCTAAAATGGTGTTCACGAGGTGAAATTACCATTTTGCCCTTGTGTTGGTAAAATATAAAAGGAATATCCATTAAATCTAGAAAAATCACAAATAATTAAATTAAATTAAAAAAATACTTGTGAAAGTAAAAATATGAATTTAAAGCCTCAAAACTAATGAAAAAATATTTACAGTTGGAATTTACTGTTTTGCCCCCCGAAAAGACTGATTTTGTTCTCCCTTTTTATTGAAAAATTAGAATTTGACTCCAAAAGTATAAACATGCCTCCAATGTTTGAAAAATAAATGGAGTGTCAAAATTTGGTGTCTACAGGTGGTTTAATGGTGGAACTTGAGATTTCTGGTAGGGAGGGAAGAGACGGTGGAAGAAGACGCAGGGGATAGTGGTGGGAAAGAGAGAAGAGAAAAACCAAGGAACAGGGACACAAACCCAATAACTCAGAAACAAAAATTGAATAAAAATCCACACAAAAGAAAAAGAGTCAACCAAAGTTTCAAGAGATTAAAAACATAATCGGCTTTATATAAAAGAATGAAAGAAAAGTAGATCAAAACAAAGAGAAAGGGCTCAGAAATGACCTTTGAACCTGATGATGATGAATAGTATAATGATGATGAACAATAACTTGGAAAATGGAAAAATGAAAATGTGTGTTTTTGGTAGTGTAAAAGTATGCGTGTTTGATCTTTAAGAGATAAAAGTAAATGTGTTTTTAGGGTTTTTCATTTTTTCTTCTCCTTTTCTGATTTTAATGGTGGGTATTTATAGAGTAAGTTGTCTTGGTCACCAAGAATACTACAAAATAACAAAATGTCACTAGTAATAAAAATTCTAATTTTATTTTAAAAAGAATATTTTTTAACCCAAAAAAACCAAAATTAATACAAAGAAATGATAGTAATCTCTAAAATTTTTCAAAAATTCAAAGTAGATTTTAAAATAAAGGTTAGAGCTTAAAACTGATCAAAAACGTGTTTAGGGTGTAAAATGACGATTTTGCCCCTAGCCAACGAAAATACACAGAAAAATAGCTATTGACCTTGAAAAATTACAAAAACTTAAAAATAAGCTTAAAACCCTAGGAAATACATTTATGACTCAAAATTTGACAAAAAATGAATTTAAATTGTAAAATGACGATTTTGCCCCTAAATAATGAAAATACACAGAAAAATAGCTATTGACCTCGAAAAATTACCAAAAATTAAAAATAAGTTTAAAACCCTAGAAAATACATTTATGACTTAAAAATTGATGAAAATGAATTTAAACTGTAGAATGACGATTTTGCCCCTTAATGCAGTATTTACAGAAAAAATAGCAATCGTCCCCGAAAAAATAAAGAAAATTTAGAAACATGCTTAAAGAATTAGAAAAATAAATTTGGGACCTAAAATGAGCTAAAATGGTGTTCGCGAGGCAAAATTACCATTTTGCCCATATGCTTGGTAAAATATAAAAAGAATACCAATTAAATCTAGAAAAATCACAGAATTAACAAATTTGTATGAAAGTAAAAATATGAATTTAAAACCCCCAAAGCTAATGGAAAAATATTTACAGAGAAAAATTAATATTTTACCCCCGAAATTATTGAAAAATTAGAATTTGACCCCAAAAAATATAAAAATGCCTCCAATGTTTGAAAAATAAACGGTGTGTCAAAATTTGGTGTCTACAAACACATCGATTATCAATCTTTATTTCCTTAAATTCCACTACTTTCTCACAAACATGCTCATGTTCAACATTCAAAGGCTCATTGATAGGGGAATCAAGCATTGGTTCAACATGATTGAGGATCATTTCATGTTCATTTCCTTTAAAGGCACTTTCGATTTCTTTACACATAGCACAAGTCCCACAAGTCAATGATTCACACATTTTAGTATCACAAACCTCAGTTTGACTCTCTAATGCATTTAATTCATGTTGTGTGCATTCATTTGTAGCATTAGATAATGTTTCAATAGCAGCAACACAAATAGGTTCTTGTTGATCAAAATGTTTATTGTCAAACATATTAACATGATCTTCTGTCATGTCCTAAAAATCGTGAGGAAAAGGGGTACTAGTGGGGTTGTTGACTGTCGCGTCCCGAAAAGACGGTCCGGTCTCGATGACCCTTTCGAAAATAAAGGATTTTGGAAAAACCGTGCGTGTGTAAAAAAAATTAAATTTTAGTAAAAAAGTGTATTTAAGAAAAATGGTATTTTAAAAGAAAACAAGGCCGGGACTAAAAGTGCGACAGATTTGGCCAAATAATTTTTGAAAAAGGGTTTTATTATTATTTTTTTTAAAAAATGGAGTCGCCACTTGGTACTGAGTTAGAGTGTACCAAGTCAC